>UELX01005970.1:0-12049 GCA_900480035.1 Eupelmus urozonus | reverse complement strand
CTACGGAAGTTAGGCTATACGTCTCATTTCATAGTTTACAAAATACGCTTTTGATTTACAAAATTCTAAGCATTTTTTAATCTTCCACCATTCATTGAGGCCAGCAGAATAGTGGAAATCTTGAATATTTACAGAATTATGTAAATTAAAAGCGTAGGTTGTAAACTACGTAATGAAACCTACCCTAACCTCCGAAGTCGCCTTAAATCGAAAGTGCGTTTTGTATTTATCAAAAAAATCTAAAAATTTTACTATATTTTATTTAATGGTCAAAATATCGAATATTAAAATAACGAAAGTTTTTAAGTAAACTACGGATAAAGTAAATAAGTTCATCTAAAACATTTAATATATACTAATTTCACTCTATTTAACATTTCTATTTAATAATCATTCGAAATTTTAAAATTTGACTTGAAATTTTCCTTTGTACTTTATTCACTTCGACTCCATAAAATTTATAATTAAATGACAAAGTTAAAATGAACTTTTCGAAAAATTGCATATTCGATTTTTTGCCTTTATGCTAGGTATTTCAAAATTCTACTGTACTGTCGATTCTTTGTATGAATAATTAATGCTGTGTGTTCTCTATGCGATTCGTAACCAGTTATTAATTTTGTATTTAGAATACCAACCGTAATAATATTTAATTTTTTTGTTAATTCAAGGAGTTATACAAAATATTAAATAATATTGTGTAAAAAAATTTATATTTATATCAAATGACTTCATAATTCATATCTCTTTTTGCAAACATTTAAAACATTTATAATATAAATTGTTATCCATATCATGATTGTGCATATTAAATTGTTACTCACCCTTGTTGATTATTTACTATTTCTTATATGCGTTGCGGGAAATTCACAAATCAATAACCTTTGTTCCTACGTAAACTACCTGTTGACTGTTTACTGGGTCTCACAGGAATCGCGCGAGTTGTTTCCGCTCCGAAAAAATAACGCAACAGCCAAAAATTGATGTAGGCGCCGTCACTCTAGGCCCATGTGGAGGGGTAAACGATCGCGCCGCCGCGGCAGCTCATATTTAAGCACCGCGCGAAGATTCTCTAGCCAAGATTACTTCATGCAGTCGAATAGAACACATCGTCTTTTGACGATACTTTTTATTGCAGTTTAAGCGACTAGAACTTCGTGTGTCTTAATACTTCTTTTTTTTTGAGTTTCGAATTTTTGCGTGCTTTTAAGTGATACCTTTGGAGTTATTGAAAATTTTTCGCTATTTGCTTAAATAGAGGAGGTGAGTTACTAAATACATTTTTAAAAATTTATTGCAATTTAGTTCATTTGTTTAACTTATACAGCCCTGTCAAATAATTATTTTTTCATTTTTTATACAATGTAAAATAATTTTTTTTTTTTTCAGCAAACTAAGAGACAAAAATGGCTCCAAACATAGTCGATGGAGTTCCCATAAACCCGCTGCAAGCGAAAAGCGGTTCCAATGCTTCACAGTTGATCATGTCGGAAGTAAAAAAGAACGTTGATGATTTGACGGAAGCGGAGGCTTTGGAAATAAAGAAATTCAATGAGGAACTGAAAAAGCCGTTTTTATATCGAAATGACGTCAAGTGGGATAATGTCATCATGATTACCATACTCCACATTGTGGGTGGTTATACATTACTGACCTTCCCTTACATTCAGAAATTTCACCTTTTCTTGTGGGGTAAGTAATTTTCAGTCTTTGCTTCATGGTTTAAAAAACACTAAGATTTTCACTAATTTATCAAATTTCTTATAGCATGGATATGGGGTATGCTGGCTGCATTTGGCGTGACCGGCGGCATTCATCGTTACTGGACCCACCGGTCTTATAAAGCTACCACTCCGATGAAGATCTTTGCGACCTTCTGCTACGTGAGTGCTGGGCAGAACTCGATCGTCCAGTGGGTCAGAGATCATCGAGTGCACCACAAGTTCTCGGAAACCGATGCCGATCCTCACAACAGCAATCGTGGCCTTTTCTTCTCCCACGTAGGCTGGCTCATGCTGAAAAAGCACCCCGAGGTTATTAGGAAGGGAAAACTGATCGACATGAGCGACATTACAAACGACCCCGTTTCCAGCTTTTTCGAAAGGTAGAGTAGAAACAATATCAATGATAAAAGTGTAATTTTTATTATTTATCATATTAACAGACGCCTCTTTTTATTTTCAGACATTTCATGGCGTTGAAGATCTTAATCTGTTTTATCATTCCGATGGTCGTGCCAGTCTACTTGTGGAACGAAACGTGGTACGATGCCATCACCGTCCAGCTCGCTAGATACGTGTATGTGCTTAATGCAACATGGAGCGTCAATAGCTTCGCGCATTATATCGGCATGAAACCTTATGACAAGTGAGTTTTATTCTTCTAAAAATTCAAACACATCGATCGACAATTAAATATCCATTTTCTAAAAAATCCATTGATTTTCGTTTCCAGGGAAATGGCACCCGTCGAGAACAAATACGTCGCATACGTGTCGCTAGGCGAGGGCTGGCACAACTACCACCACGTGTTCCCTTACGACTACAGGGCCGCTGAAATCGGTGGTGACCGTTTCAACCTGACCACCACCTGGATCGACCTGTTTGCCAAAATCGGCTGGACCTACGATCTCAAAGTGCCATCCAGCTCGCTTATCAAGATGACAGTAGAAAAGCGCGGAGATGGCAGCTACGTGCCACCAACGGAATTATCTGCGCATAACGAAAAGCCTCATCACTATTGATAAGAAGTGTGCGTTTTCTTAAAAGAATCGTTTAGCAAGTTCGTTATTGTTAGAGAGAATTACTTATTTTGTTTTTGCCCATTCCAGCTAGGCCATTAGTTTTTTTACGGAAATTTAGTTCTCTCCGTTGCATCTCATGTTCATTAAGTCATTATTTAAGCTCAAGGCGCCTCAGGCATACTTACGTCTCGTTATTACCATGCGCATTTTCGTTACCTCTTCACATCTTCATTATGCTCGTGAAGAGTATTTTCATTGTCATTAGATTGTAAGAAAATTCATGTTGAGTTTTAGCAAAATTTTTTCTTAGAATATTAATTAGACATATCATTGTTTATCGAGATATTCTACATTTGTTGACGCACACGGGGAACACTGAAATGGCCAGATAGGCACCAGTAAAAAAATCCCATCGACTGATTTATATTGTTTATGTTATAGGTGTGAATTTTGTATGAATGTGTTTGATTAAAGAAAATTATATATATATATATATAAAACTTTTTTTCATTACAAACCCAGTATGACGAGCCCTATCCATATTTCACTCAATACCTGCATAGAAGTTTTTTGAATGTTCATTATATTTTTTAATATTATTTATTTATTTGAAATAAACAGTTATTGATTCAAAACTAATTGAAGAAAACAAAAGTAAAAGCGCGATTGAAAAAATAATTTACAAAAAAAAAAAATAATTGAAAATTTAAATTACTATAAAATTGAAAAAATTCCATCGTTTTCACTCATATCTTCTTTAAAAATCATAGCGAAATCGCTCCATTTCACCTGTCTATTGAATAATACACGTATTTTTCCTATCCATCTATTTCATAAACTTATTTTTTCCATGCAGCGTAACTATGCAGATGTATCGGTCTGTGTAAAAATTTCTTTTTCATTCACGCACGTTGATGACATCAGAAAGAGCGCTACTAGGCGGATAAGTCAGAAGTTACGTTCACTTATAGGTCAGCCATGGAGCTGCGTAACCATTACATCACCAATCTCGCACGCAGGTGACGCTTTGATCTTAATGGAACTATCACCTAATTATGAATTTTAGTTTTGGCGGGCGGATGGGATAGCGTTAAATCACTCTAGTAAATTTAATTTCTCTGACGTGATTGATTATGCCAATATAAGATAACAATTAAGATTTTTTCTTATTAAATGGGTCGGTAAACAGGGTATTTAGAAACAAATAAAAATATTTTTATTATATAGATGATATCGATATAAATAGATTGGAATGATTTGTAAATTATGATACAACAACGACTAATGATAAATAAAAATAATTTAAATCAACAATATTTATGATTATTTAAGCGTCAGCCTTCAATAATCAACACTTTTGGTTTGTCAATGTGAAAATTTCTTCTTTCAATCCTATGGCTACGTTTTTACTGCAATACATCCAACTAAAATAAAACCATTTATCACCTTAGTATTTGAAATTAGTATTAAGAAGTTTCGAAACGGCATCTAATTTGCTTACCTGTTGCCTTTTCTATCTTCTAAGGAAATTTTGTCCAGCAAGAGAATTTCCAAATTTCCAACTTCTTGGGGTCTGTCTGGTAGGATTGCCTCGAATTTAAGATTAACTTGTATCGTACTGGCATTTACAGCAAAGGTTTCAAAATCGGCTGCCTTTATATCGTAAAAAGTTGGCTGTGCGTTATTCCGATTATTTAAGCTTGATAGTGGTGGTAAAACCGATTGACTGAAAAATTTGGAAAAAAATATAGTGTATATATTATATACGAATGTGGAATATTGTTATGTATTTATGTAATATTCGAAACTTGAACGTAGAATCCTATACTTTCTCCTACAGATTTTTTACATCTGCATAGTGATACATTACGAACGAATAAATTTAGTATAATATAATAAATAAATGTGATAAAAATGCAATATTTTAACTATTTGCAATATTTTTACTAATGATTACGAAACGATTAAACCAAAAGAACTAGCTAAACAGTTTTTATATCTCTTCTACACATACGTAATAATCCAGCAAAAAATGTTCCGCTATTACAATATATACATAACATTGGAACTTTCTTCACTAGCGGTCCAACAAACTGATAAGTCATCCTCAAACTAAAATAACTCACTCGCAAATAATACTAAAGTACGTCTTAGACTCCCCGTTTTCCACCTTCATTGTTAGAACCCCCTTCGGCCTTAGTTCGCTCTCCGACACTTTGACCGCTGCCCTTAGCGGATAGCCACAAAATGGATACTGTGACCTCGTTACCAAATAATAGGACCCAGTAGGTCCCTTATCAGCTGCATAGCCCATTTCTGGCGAGGCTGTCGACTCTTCCGGAGGGAAGCAGGCCCCAGACGCATAACTACCAAAACGACGCTTGCAGGGCCAGGTCTGGAATTTGCACTTGCCGTGCTGGCTGAGTAGACTCTCGACGAAAAGGAACCAGGAGCGCACGTGGCTGCAGGCTATGTGAATGTCCAGGCTGTCCTCTGTAAGTTTTGATGGATTATTATATTTGGGTTTGATTAAGATACAAGGAAAAGTGGTTTGGTGAACGCGAATCGAAGGTTGTATAATATTAAAGACACAATGCGGGTGCGTTACGTGTTTCATTGCTTAATTTTTTTTGTGGATGAAAATGAAAATTAACAATCGAGAAATTGTCAGTGCTGTAGCTATGGAGGTATGCTCGTAAATTTTCATTATAGTGGTCATAAAATCTAAAAATGTATACGGTAGTGTCTTTGCATAAGAATACAATAAAAGCTTTTTTATAACGGGATGCAAAGGAAATTTATGTACGTTTTACTAGGCATTCCTAGATACTTAAAAATGGCATACTGAGTCCGTATTTATAGAAAAATCCAAACATTTTAAGAAACTTAAAAATAGATTTGTAGTTTTATTTGATATTTGTTTATTAATTCTAATTTATTATTTTCTAAATTGAAATGAGTAAAAGTTTACTTATTTTTTAATTTAATGAATTGATTTTTTTAAAAACAATTTTTCGCTCAATATCATAAAAAAATACTGAATTTTAATAATAAATTACTCCGAAAACGTAATTAATAAAAAATTAAATCCTAGACTGAATATTTTCCAAATTGTGCTTATAAAGATTCATAAGTTTACATAAAAAAAGGAGTAAAATTTCATTTTTGCCTATTTTAAAGTGTATCTAATACAATATTTATAAACCTTCCTACCCATAACCCAACAAAGATATTCGTAACAAAATTCAAAAACGTTACGGAGAAATAAAATTACCATTTAAATGAGACACAACCACAGAGTTCTTCACGTCATTACAGCCTGGCTGCTGCCTTCCCCCATTGGGAAAGAAGTCGATGTGCCCAATCGGCTTTAATAACCCAAAACCATCAGCGAAATCGATCGAGCCGTCGCTGTGTATAACATCGACCAGCTTAGCGTCCGAAGAGTCCAATTTTCTCGATTTCTCCCTGAAAAGGTGAACTCGGAAGAAAGGCGAGGCTGGATCCAGTCCAGTGATGCGTCCTAATAATAAATTTCGTTTCTTCAGGACTTCTGAAGCACAACCTGCCACGTGGGCTCCTAGGCTGAAGCCCACGAGGTGGATTTTGTCGGGATCGATGCCTAATTGTACCGCGTCGAGTAGAATTAGTCCCAGCTGACGGCCTACGAGCTCAGTGTTTGAGACGGCAAGGCCGTAGGTCGCGCCGGCGCCTTTGGCCCAGTCGACCACTACGACGTTGGCGTCTTCCTGAAATGGAAAATAATTGTCATACTTTTTTCTGTTCTAGAGAGATGATTGTTTATTACTTATAAATTTATTGTGTAAGTAATTACTTTCGGTAATTAATTACTTAAATAGAAAGATTTTGAAAACAGAATATTGGCTAAGAAGACAAAGAATAACAAGATGTAAAGAAGATTTTCAAATGCATTAAATTAGCCATTGTACTCTTTAACGATTGCGTTTGTCAGTTGCTTGTAAGCTACAAGGCCTACTCGCCACATTAGATGAAAGTAAAAGTTCAAAGAGTAGTTAAAAAAAGTCAAGTAATTAGTAGCTGTTTCGATGATACGCACAAAAATTAGACACGCTATTTTTGGATAATAGTGTATAACAGGCCACATTCTGTAATGGCTAATGATGCAATCTAAAAAACATTAGTGAAACCAGTATGAAGACCGAAGGCCGAATGCTTCGAAGGACAAAGCCGCGGTCTGTCCGCGGTTTTTCCAAAATAATATTCGTCACTGTAAAAAATCCTATAAAAATAATCAACGTAGAAACAATTCCTATTAAGTCCCGTTAACTAGAATCTCCAAATCACATAAAAATACCGCTGAGACTCACCAAATCGAGGAAAGCCTGAGCTCCGGCGATAGCCTCCTCGTTGTTTCCGCTGCCCTTGTAGCCGTGAATAATAACTTTAAGCGACCTCGTTGCGTTAAAATGAGATCGATTCATCGACTGCAGCTTGTCACCGTAAGCCAGTGTTTCGGGATCTTTACGGTTTTCCCGTGTATATAGGTGAAATTGCGTTTCTATTATGCTGGGATGCTGCGGCGGCCGTTTTAATGCTAGAGGCTGCTGCCTGTCGGTGAAGCAGCCCAGTAGTTCTGGGAGAATGAGAGTTTGAATTTGCATAATTTTAGGTGATTTTATGTTTTCATTTGAATTTACGGAGAAGTGAGTGATTAATTTGCATAAATGTTACGGGGGACGTTTTGGAAATTGTGTTTGTGTAATGCTTGGGAATGTTTGCAAATTTATTTCTTACTCGGAGTTTACCTGGGGCAAATATGGAAAATGCATTCTTATGCTGATTATTTGTACGTGACTAAGAATTTTCTATCACCATTTCTTAGCATTTATTTAAAATTCATAGCTATTGCAATAATATAAACTATTATTTGCAATGTAAAATTTAAATAAAATTAGTGATATTTTTTTTAAATTTCTCAGAACTTTACGGCAGTAAGAATGTCTATTAGAAAATTATAATATCTCAACTGACACCAGTGAGTTAGTGAACCTTACCAAAACAAACTTTCTGTCCCGTGCCAGCTTCGTCGCGGTTACCTAATCGCCGATTCATCATGCGGGCTGGTATCATCAGCATGCGATTTCTCCTCTCCGGCATTCTCACTAAAGATCGATAATTTTTTAATGACTGTCTCCGCCTATTACAGCAGTAATTATCCCCCCACCCTTCTTTCTCAATAGTAATAAACATTAAAGATTTGCACTTTCAATAAATTTATTGGCTAAGAAACTTTAAGTCGACAAATTTATTTACATTAAAATATGACATATATAAATAGCATAAACTATAAAGCTTTCATAAAAAGGCGGTCAGATTAAATTCCACCTTCAAAAAAAGTCTTTTTACAAAAGTTTTTTTACCGCGTCAGCTTTGATAAATTCAGCCGACAGTCAATCCCAGACGGTCAATTAGCTTCGCAAATCACGCATAAATAACCCACCTCATTCTTCCGCCTCGTAATCAAGAACAAATGAATAAAGAAAACCGTCTTCATGAAAAGTAAATAGTATGTCAAGGCTGGCCGAAAAAAAATGAAAAGAGAATTTACCATTATGCCGAATACTGCCGACCGTGAGGAGAATCGAGAGCAGGATCAGAGATCGTCGCATGTTCGCTCTTGACCCTGAATCGCGCCTTTTCAAAACCCGCTCCGTAGTGGCTGCTTGTTGTTCTCCTCTTTCCTCTGCGTTCGCCGGACCACCACTGAGCGGAAAACTGCAGAGCTCCTGCCAGAGCCTCTGTACCACCTTAATTTCCCTTCACCGTCGCCGATGCACTCCACTCTCTCCGTCTCTCCCTTTCCTTCTCTCCTTTTTCTGCAGCGCAAATGAGGAATTTAGATGCAGTTCTGTCAAGCTAGTGCTACGGCCTTTCCAGGTGCTGCTTAGAGGCGATATGGACCGAGGTCGGCCGGCTCGCGGTCTCCAGGAGCGAGGGCAGGTTGAGAAAAGTTTTATTATTAGTTGCGAGTGTGGATAAAAGTCGACCCTGTTGTTATGGTTGTGTTGATTGCATTTGATGGGGACCGGTTATGAGTGTTATTAAGAAGGTGTATTTTAGAAATCAATTATCAAAATGATAATTTTGTAATTTTATAAATTGTCGAAAACTGCTATAACTTTGCTATAATCGTCGCTTACCCTAGATTGCAATTTTCTGAAGTAGTTTCGATTTCACTTTCATTGATCACGGAGCTACATTAGCATAATGAACTACTGAATTTAAATTATGCTAGCATGACTCAAAGAAATATGGAATACCGATTTTAGTGTGGGAATCCGCAATTTAATCCGGACATTACTTCAAAACAATATAAGCCATAGCTTACGTATATGGCTCTTGTGAAACGGCTAGAAAATTGTTTTGCCTATTAATATGATTAATAACTTAAGTGAAAGCATGACGTCTGTTAATCGATCACTTTTTGCTCAAAACATAATTCACCAAAGCGAAAAAATTTTACCTTGGCTAAACTCAACACGCTGACAATGCAAATTTTATCAATCAAATTTTATTTTATTTATAGATACTCAAAATTTATTTTATGTGATGATCGAATATACTTTTAAATAAACGAATACAAAACATTATATATTCAAGTCTTATTCTAAAAAATAATGAAGTAAACATATCCTGGCATTAACTAAGATGAATTTACAAAATCATACCGATATTGCGGTCAGATTGTATCAACTCGGTGACCTTTTTCAAGGCAAAGCTCATCTCTCAAATTATTTATTCGTATACTTTTCAAAACTATTTTCTCAAAAAAGAAAGAGCCAATTCAAGCATCACCAAAAAAAATACAAGACAAAAAAAGTTTTTTGCTTCAAGCACTACTGCTCGGTAATTACACTACAACCAGGAAATAATACCAATCCCGGCCGAAACCAACGCTCCCAAAAAAAAAATCGGTGCCGCGCATCGTCCCGTTAACCCAACCGATGCAACCAATCAGCCCACCAAATTCCTCCTCTCGATACTCACTAATTCGATCTCCTCGTAACTTTCTTCTCCTGCCGATCGGCGCGGCGGCACCGCTCCTCATTGTTCCTCTCGAAAACTGGTATACCTGCGCTCTCCGGGCGCAGATCCCTGCCTTAACGACGCCCCGGCGCGCAACTTTCGCCTGACCGCAATCGGCGCGCCGTACGACTGCAGTTGTGCAACGCGAATAATGTACAATTCGGCGCGCCGACGACGAATCTACGCGCGGCCATAGTAGCTTTCACCGGTCATTAAACCACGAGCGAGCTAGCGGATGTCGCCGGGCGCCTCTTCGATTTTTGCGCTTGGGATTACACGGAGTTATAGAGTTGGCAGGAAATTGCGGCCGTTGTGCGTTGACGGCTGCGTCTGCAATTGAATGTTCTGGAGGAATAAAAGGCTTAGCTTTCATTTTGGATTGATGATGCAGTTTATTAGGTTGGTTTAATATTGGATGTGTTTTGAAATTGTTTGACAAAGATATTTGGTACCCTGTCGATAGAGAATAGAACAAAAGTGTATTGGCCTTGCTAGAGTAGATTTTATTTTAGAATGTCAGTAATGAAAGAAAAATTATTTTATAATAACACATTATTTTCTTTATGATTAGTTTTTTTATGCTCGGACTTGAGCAAGTGTAAAAGGATTTTGTTGAAGACCTTGAGGAGATGCATTTATAATGTGTGGTAATACCTGGAATAATTTTACCTTTCAATGTTTCATTGCAGTTTTAATATTGAAAAAAGTAATTTATATAAACTTGTGCAATGGTATTTACTAAATATTTCAACCGATAATTATCGATAATAAATTCTTACATTCTACCGCGTTTCTTTAAAGCTGTTTACCCTAGTAAAATAAACAGAACCGATGGCAAAAACAAAATCCTATAAAAAAATATTTACAAATTTGCATCCGCGCGATTGACCTTATCAATCCTCGGGTTACGTGCCAAAACCCACGTCCAAGCCAAACCTTCCTGCTTAGAAGCCTCGAAACCCGATCCCAATGCACGAGAATCACCCATCTTTTCCTCGGATCAGAGTCCGATTAATCTAAAAAGAAAAAAAAAGCAACCCAACAGACGTAGTTCCCCTAACAGCGGCCAGCGCACGTGACACATAAACTCCCAGTTCTCTCTCCTAACCAATCTCTCAGACACCTGTCGGCTAATTACCATGCGCCAAGCACGTCAGCACAACCCAATGAACAAGGCACGTCAATAGTTATATCTCGCGCGAGGTCGAGAAACCCGGGGACTGGCGTTAAAAAAAGGCGCGTGTGAGCGTTCGGCGCGTGCGCTCGTGACGTACCGGCCGTACAGACTGCCGCGAGCGGCTCGCCATGCGAGCCCGAGCGCGAAAAACCGGCCGAGCGGGTTTCGCGACTGGCCGAACGCGCGCGCGTGCGATGGTTAACGTATACTCTCATTACCGAGCATGATTTTTATTCGGGACTGATAAATAATGCTAATGTTTTGGGTGCTAAATTTAGGAGGGATAATTATAGATGGATTTGATTGTTTTTGTTCGGGCTGAACCGGATTGTTATGGTTGGAATGCTAATGTTATTGGATCGGATGTGAAAGAGAATCGAGCTGCTTGTTTGTGGATTGATTTGGGCTTTTGTTTTGGGCTATTTAGGTTGGCTGGGGTTAATGTACCGTGCTTATGGCTGTTTAGTAACGAGATATTATGTCTAGGATTACATTAAATTGTATACAATTAGTGGGACTGTTATTTAACAACGCACAATCTCATCACCATCAGTGGTTTAGTAACCTAATTAAGTGGTTACATTACGACTCGATTATAGTTTGGATGTAAATCGCACACTAAATTGGAGCGAATAGAATCACGCATGTGGCTAAAATGTGTCGAAATTGCAAAATAATTTTTCCGATTTAGGTTTGCGTGTTTTCTGGGTAAGAACTGGTGACGAAACCAGGCAGTGAGTCTACCTTAATCTTCAGAGGGAAAGACCCACATGGCACGACTTCCGTTGAAAAAACGTTTTTGCAATGCTCATTACATAATTAAGCAGAAAATGTTGCAAAATTTTTTACCTTCATGTTTACATATTATGTTGTATTTCGTTCTCTTAGTACGATTTGAATGCTACATGAAGTATTTAAAAATATAATTTGTGTTAACAAGATAACACAAACTATAACTAATGAGTTATAACCTGTAACAGTTGCGTTTTACCTTCTCATGCAATCTTAAGAATTCGATGAAAAAAAAAAGAATAAAATATATCTTTCAAGCGACATGCAGT
>UELX01005969.1:0-12055 GCA_900480035.1 Eupelmus urozonus | reverse complement strand
GATTTGGAAGATTGCGGATGGGTGTGTGCGTTGGTGAGCGTACGAGGCTAGTTACTTTATTTCTTTGCGAAATTTTAATAAGATAGAATTGTTAATTGTGTAGTATTGAAAAAAGAAAGAAATTAATTTAGAAAAGCAAGGTAAGCTGAAATTCATGTTCCTTTGAGGAAATTCCTAAATTGATTAGCCGTATAAACTAGGTTATTCCACAAAAGTGTGAAAGTGTCAATAAACGTTAGCGTTTTATTTCGTAGTCCTTATCAGAAATCAAGAACCGCGACGAAATTGTTCTCGTAAAAAGCCCGTAGTCAAAGATTTATATTTCGTGCTAAAGACAGCTTGTCGATCTAATAAGTCAAATAAATTTAAAATGAAAAAATTATATATTTACTTAGACGTCAGTGAACTTGGTGCATTTTAAGAACCGATATCCTTGTTGACTAAGATTCTTTGACCTATTTAAATTCGGTTTGCTATGAAGAATCATTTAAGTTAGTTCTTATAAAATTTTACTTAAAAATAGTAGATTATAGTTACGAAGTAGAAACAGGTCGAGTCCGATCAGCCATACAAGCTCTCTCTAAACATTTTAATTCCACATCTAAACTAGACCAAACACCACCAAGACAAAACTCCAAACCCATTCCTCCACCAACACCAAAACTATCCACTTGTCAAAATCACCACCAATCCCAAACCACTTCCCCACCCCCACCTCCACTAAAAACACATAATCCCCCAGCCTCGTAAAATAATCGAGCCCGCGCCGAATCCATTAAAGCGATCCCAGGCCACCTGACACGCGCGATCCACACCAGGCATATCGCGCGCTTCATTCGTTATACGGCCAAGTTTAAGTCACTGTACACACAGCCGCGCGCGCCAGCGCAGCCGTTACGGGGGTTTATCGAGGGGGTAATTAAGTCCGCGTGTATCGCGCGGGGCCCGCGGGGATAGCGCGCCTCGCGAGGATAATTCCGGATGACCGGCTCCCTCGGCTTGTTTCCGCGAATTCCTGTACACGCCTGTGCGTGAATGTTTTGCTGACGGGGTGTGGATTCTGAGTAGTGTCAGTTTTGAGAAGAAAAATTGTAGGTATTGTTTTGTGAAAAAAGAGATGGTGTTTTAGTATAGTGATGTATGGAACGTTCGCGCGATGCTGAGCTTCCGCGCGTCGACTCTTTAACTTTATTACTCGCTGCGGACGTTGATGAGGGTGCTTCGCGCGCCTCTAGCCGCCTGAATTTCAATGACGCAGTATCAAGACATTAGCAGCTCCCGAGACTCCGGGCTCTTAACCTCCGACTTCAAAGCTTCAACTTTAAAGTCCCCGAGCGCGCTGATTAATTCTATTCTCGTAATTCGCGCTGTTTAGTTAATCAAATTCGTGTGTCGCCTCATCGTGCCTACATTTATTCTTAAACAAAATACCAAGAAAAACCTTCAAAGGAAAAACGAAGTATACAAAAATCAAGAATGTAAAATCGTCTCCTAGGCTATACACGTATATACCTTGGCAAAGGCGCGCGTATCAGACGCTTCGGTCGATAACAGCAGCAGCCCTTTGCCTATAAGCCAGGCCGATATGTAAAGCGTATACGCAGAGGAGAGGAGAGCTTCGATCTGATAGACGCGAGCACGACGAGTAAATAATGCACGCGTGTACCGCGAGGCTATATTGCGCATAAGCGCGCTGGTATCGATATCAAAGGTCTTGGGAATTTCATAATGACGTCTGGGATGATGGCGCATTTCGCGGGGGTGTGGGGTAAATTTAATAGTCGGTGCTTCTGTGTGAATTAGATTTGTAAGAATAATTACGCATAAATTTAGTGGGTAATTAATTAAATGTTGTATTTTTCGGATTAAAGCGATTTCCTGTTTTAATAACCTTAATTAATTACCCAAATAGCGCTAAAGATAAATAAATATCTATTACAAAGTAACTAAACCCAACTCAGCACCTTACCCACCTCCACAAGCAATCCCACATCAGCCTCCTTATACAGCCATCGGAAAACAATCGCTCCTTCCTCAAACACCCACAATCGAGTACCTCTCCCATTGACTCCCTCTCGCGGCTTTCCGCCTTCTCAAGTATATATATACTCAGGGGCCGATAACAGATTTCGTGCGGCGCGCTCGCTTTTCATTCGCCAGCGGCGGCCTCACGTTTATTAGGACAATTAGCGCGGCACGCGAGCTGGATTCGAATCTCGAAGGTGGCGCAGTCACGCTATTATACCGCGCAAGAGAGCCGCGCGGTACAGGCTTGAGTGAGGAGGGGGGAGGGGGGAGGTAATACGAGTGTTTAATTTCAGAGGATTATTTCCTGGTTGATTCGTCGGATGTGGCGTTTGGGTTTTCAATGGGATTTTTTAGAGGTGATGGGAGCTTGGGTTTGGATTGTTTGGAGATGGATTGTATTGGTGTGAATTGCGATTTGTATGTCTATTTATTGTAGTGAGAAATGTTTTGTTTTTGTGGTCAACGTGTATGTATGTATCTGTAATGTTAGTAATATGTACAGGTACAATTATTATGCACGACGTAGCGCCGTATAGTCTCAGTTATTTAAGAGCAGCTATTACTGCATTGTAATGAATTTTATATAAACACTATAATTATATATAATCAAACTATATTAAATTTTAGATAAACACTATCACTGTCACTATATATATTGTAATAATTTCTCAGTATGAAGCAAATCGATAACAAATAATTTATCTCAGTATTCTCAACATTTTCAATTTTATTTCACCCCTTTTTCAAACTTTAATTAGAAAAAAAAAACAACCAGAAACAAAGACAGAAACAGAGTAAAGCCACAAAATACTCGAGAGCCCGGGACATTCGATCGTGGCACGCATGCAGGGCTCAGGCTGTTGTAAACCGCGACGCTCACATCCGCGTCTCGTGCCAGAGTGAGAAAGAGAGAGCCACGCTCGGCTCTAATATCCATTAAGCTATAATGCGAGCGCGCGAACCTATTATGGCGTTTAAGGGGGAGAGATAGTGGAATTTTCGGTGAATCAAATTTTCGGAATATACGAGGCTTAAAATGGGATGCTTAAGTGTCGTTGATTGTTGAAAATGTGACTAACGCTTGCTGAATATGTTTTTTTTTGTGTTTTTTAATAAAAAAATATGACAAATTAAATTTCACCGTAAAATTTCGGTAAAATTTAAAAGAATCATATGAAAAAAAAACATCAAAATTCATTCTACATTAAATTTTAAAATTTCGCACCAACTCTCAAAAAAAAACTTAAACACCGCTACCTCTCAACCATCAAAAACCCAGTCCGCATAATCCTCTCTCTCAAAAAACCTCCAGTAATCCAGGGCGCCCATAAGACAAAAAAAGAAATCACGCTCGCTTCGCACCGCAGTAAACAGTTCATTTGACGCGGCGCGGAAATGCGAACCGACGCGCGCAAAGACACAGAAATGATAAAAAAAAAATTTTACCTTTTCCAGTCCCGCTTCATATAGACTCTCGTGGCGAAACCGCGAAAGCCAGTCTCGTTGGCCTCTTTGCGCTCTCGCGTAGAAGACGCGAGATTGGCGAGGTGGAAAATATCGTGAATGACAACGGTTTTCAGCGCGAGCTCGTTTTATGGGTCGTTTTTCTGAGTTTGCCTGTGAAGTGTGCGAGGGTGGATTTTAATTCGATCGGTTACGGTTGGTGAGCGTTTGTTTTGACGTTAGTTTTTGCTGGGTTAGGTAGAAGGATTTGTTTAAAGATAATATTTTTATTGGTGATTATAAAAATGAAAATTTTTATGTTTCGGAAAATTCACTAGTAACATATACGCTTAGATGTACGCATAAATGCAAATACAGATGGGCAAGATGCAAATTTACAAAGAGGTCTTTAACTAAATTTTATTGTTCTTCCCGTTGGATATTTTAACGCTCATTGTAGGAGTAATGTCAGTTCCCCTGGCAGCCATCAAGGCAACAACCCACATAGCAGTTACTACAATGAGTAATACGCAAACACTTACATATTACTATACGCATTTAATTTTTTAAATAAATAAGCAAATAAAAAATTCAACACTAAGAATATCAATAAACAATGTTAATCAAAAACCCGACATTCACAGCTCCCCGATTTCCTCTAAAAAAAAAACTCTTAAACAATCCAGTACTCCTCTCCTCTCGCACTACTATTCACCCACGCTCTTATAATTCTCCATACCAACCAAAAAAAAAACCCTCCCAACAAGCAAAGAAAACGAATCTCCTCTCTTCCCGCCCTCACCTCAACCGCTCAAAGCATCGAAACCGCACTCTCCTCTTCCTTTTTTCCAAAATAAAACGCAGTCACGCAGCGCGGAAAGCGAAACCCTCTGGCGCCTCTCTCTCTCTCAGCGCGCATCCGAACACTACCTACCCGGCGCGGATGCGGCGACGCGCCCCGAGCCGATATGAAATTACACACCGCGACGATATCTAAGCAGGCTCCTTAATACCTCCAACGCCTCCCGCAGGCTTTTATCCAGGCCTGCGTGAGCGAATAAATTATATCGCGAAACTCGAGAGATTCGCGCGGTGCGATTCTTGGCAGCGGGCTGGGATGCTTTTGGTTGCTGTGGGTGGGAATAATGGAGTTTGTTGTGGAAGGAATGTTGGTGATTGTGTAAGAAGGTTAGTTTTAAGGTTTTTGATGAAAAGAAATTTTTGGTTTTTTCTAGACAGTGAGTTGTGAATTTGATTTGTTATTTTGATTTTGTATGATAGATTTTATTTCTTCAAATTTCTCAAGTAAAATGAATGCGATGTTTTCGTAAATTTATTTTTTCTTTTATATCGTTTCATAAATCTCTCTTAGCATTGCGTGTCATAAAAATTTTAGTACTACTGTGTCATAATATTCCAATTTTCGCAATGTCATGCCACAGTAATACTCGCAAGAGTTATGAATAAAACTATAAACAGGATAATAACGCAGCTGCAGGGCTAGGGAGGGACCCTTTGAAAAATTCCCCCGTGATGCTTCACGTATACACATACCTATACATTAAATCATACAATCATTTAAAGACTGAAATGCGAAATTCAAAATTACACTCCCTCTCAAAAAAAAATCTCTAAATTACATAAAACACATGCAGTCAATAACCTTCTCACAAAATAAATCACAATCAATCACTTAAAATCTCTTACCAGCCAGCCGGCTGAAATCCCATCAGAATTTGCCCAAGTAAAACGAGTGCGCGTTTCTCCGTAAGAGCTGCCAGGTATATAGGGTCAAGCCCGCGCCGAGCGAGAGAGAGCCGCTATATAGGCACGGCTCGGAGGTAGTTTCTAACGAGTTCCGACGATAGACAAGTTCAAGCGAGGAGGGAACTTATCGAGTGGGTCATGGAGTGGAATCGATGGGCCACTCGACGGCTTCGCCTCGAAATCCAGCAACGCGCAAAGAGTCTCCTAACGTTTCGAGTGCCTTTCCACTGATTGATTGTGTCGTTGAGTTTCTTTTGTTTGATATGGTGTCGATGCTGAATTGGAACGTTTCTAGATTAGGAGTAGGATGTTAGTTGCATTGTTCTAGTCTTTATTAATCTAATTTTTTCTAATGTTGTTAGTGTCATAAATTAACATAAGAAATTTAAGCACTGTGTCTTACTGCAAGTATAAATATCACTTCCAGATCAAGATCAATGCTTAGACACGCCACATTAGCCAAAAGTCCCACATTATCCCCCGCAACTATCAGAGGCCAGAATTTACATAAAAGCCCCCAACAAGCGCGATTACACAAACGAGATTAATGTACTGTTAACCGTCCGGGGAGGGCTGGACGCCTTTAATGAATTGGCCCGACAGGGACAGCCCAAGAAGCCAGAACAGCGGCATATTTCGCTCGCGCGCGCGCCTACCTTTACGCGTCAAGGGGCCGAAGCGAGCGCGTGTCTAAGTACTGGGCGTTCCGACAAACGCGATAATTCGGAGGCTCGCCGGCCCTTTTGAATCAATTTGCGTAATTTACGAGGCGGGCTTCTCGGGCCGCCTTTAACCGCGGGGCTCATTTCGCCGTTTCGCGTATATGGGTTTCTGGGGAGAGTTTTAAGGTCGGCTGGTTTAGGTTTATGGTGCGATTTTTTCAGAGAGAGGGTTGAGTGGTGAATTAGTAGGTTGCATCTATGATTTTAAGTTTCCAATTTTGTCATTCTCCTGGTAGAAATTTACTCATTTAAAATGCGGTTAGAGATTAAAAAATGTATTGGGTTGGGGTTATTCATTATGATAGTTTTTTCTATAAATTTATTTATATCTTATCCTTCGATAATATAGAAAAATTTATTTAATTTGCATATATTCATTAGTATTAGTACCTACAGTTCATTTATTGATCTAGTACAGTCTTACCAAACTTGGAATATACCTACTTACTTGTTTTTTATAACTAATACATATTTACTACATTTTTCTACATACCTCACAAAACTTATAATTATTTCCCAAAAAAATCTAAACATAGAAATACACATCGCACAAACAATAAAAAAAAACCTTTAAAAACCACGAAAAAAAAATCATCCACCAACCCACACCCATCGCGGAATCGCCCACGTCGATCCTTCCGCGCCGTAAAATAATGTCCATTCGCTTCTTCCTATCTCCGCGTCCGTTCCGCCTGCATATCCGGAATCCTGAAATTTTAAAATCCCCCGTCGAAATAAAGAGGCGAGGAGGCAGTCGTGCCGGAGTATCCGGAAAGTGCAGCGTTCGCACCTAGCGCGCGCGTTTACCTCCACGACTCTCTCCTCTCCTCTCCTTCTTCTTCGGTGTGGTATATATATACGCGCGGGGATGCCATGCGCCTCTTTGTCCGAGCGCGGAACGAGCGGAACGAGTAGTCACGTTTTCCGTATGCGCGAGCGAGCGAGCTCACGAGCGGCGTGAATGTACTGATGGGGGATTCCATGTTGGGTGTTGGATTGTTGGAGGTGAGTGGTGGGTTAGGTGAGGTTTGGTGGGTTGGGAGTTGGATGTTGGTGTGGGAGTGGGGTTTGGGGTTTTGATTATTGGTTTTTGTTAATTTATTTTGAAGAGAAGGTTTGGATAGTGTGATCGTGTTGGAGAGGAGATTTTGTTTTTTGATAGATTTCTTGTTGTATTGCGGGCTAAACTTTTTAGATTTCAAAGATTATAATTATGGCGTTGCAAAAAATTTCTTTAATATTTTTATTTTTACGTTTTAGCACGCATACATTTAAGAACATGTAATTTTAAAAGGAAAACTCACAAAATAGTTCTAAATAACTCAAGCAAATATAGAAAATTATTCCGATTAAACTAATAGAAAATTTGTAAGGATCATTATACTTTATTATAATTACTTGTAGTTTTTATGTTGAATTAACTCATCAAAAATATTATTGCAGGATTTTTAGATTAATAGAAGGCGCGTGTAGCGCGCTGGATTTAACACTATTGTATCAACATTGTGCCAATATTGTAACAATATTATGTTAATATTGTATCAATATTGTGTCAGTATTATAGTAATATTGTGAAAATATTATCACAATATTATAACGATGTTATAGCTATACTGTAAAAAAATTGTAGCAATATTGTGACAAAGTTGTAGACATATTTTAACGATATTATATTAATATTATAACAATATTGTGGTAATATTGTGTCAAATTGTGCTACTATTGTAACAATATTGTTTCAATATTGTGCCAATATTGTAACAATATCGTAATAATATTGTGTCAATATTGTGCCATTTTGAAACAATATTGTTTCAATATTGTAACAGTATTGTAACAATATTGTGTCAATATTGTGTCAATATTGTAACAATATTGTAATAATATTGTGTCAATATTGTAACAATATTGTCCCAATATTGTATCAATATTGTGTCAAAATTGTATCAGTATTGTAGCATTTTTGTAATAATATTCTAACATCATTGTAATAATATTGTAACAATATTTTAATAATGTTATAAGCATATTGTGTTAATATTGTGCCATTATTGTAATAATATTACAGTAATATTGTAAAAACATTGTGTTAATATTGTAGCAATATTTTCTCCTAAAAAAGGCACCAAAGGAAGACGTCTACAGGCTCGACTCTTGTCGTTTAGAATGAGCGCGAGAATCAAATTAGATTAGGATAGATTTAGAATTTAACTATTTTTTTAAATTAGACTTATTTTTAAATTATTCATTGGTAATTGATCTTCTACTTTAATCTGTTTTATGGAGATCTACTTCTGTATTGGTTATGCATAATCGTTTTCAAAATAAATTATTTACTTTAACTGATCTGAAATACCTATTTCAACTAAATGTATAATTTATTATCAAAAATATTTACAAGTAACATTACAAGTAACATTTATGAATATCCATTGCAAAAAAAACCCAACCAAACACAAACCACCAAAATTTATTTAAAAAAAAAACATTCGTCAGATCGCTCTGCAAGCGACACGCTCCACAACACGGAAAGCTCCGTTCGCAAACTAGTAGTCGTTCAACAGCTCGCCGTCGTCTTCGGAATCTCCATGGGGGATCTCCCTGCGCGCGAGTACTCCTAAGAATATATAGGGCCGATGGAATGGCCGAGCGCGCGCACGAGCTCAGAGCGCTAGTTAAGGAGAAACAAAATCACGCGCTCTTATCTCGCTCCTTCTCTCTTTTACTCTCTTTCTCGCTCGCGTGGGTGGGGACGACTCTTGGACTTTGTCTTTTTCTCAGACGGAGGGAACGAGTGTAGGAGGAGGAGCTCGAGGACGCGCGAAGGCGCAAAAAGGGTTCGGGATGGCAGACATACTGGTGGCTTCGTGGAATAATGCGTTGTGGTAGGGGGAGTAGAGAACGGGTTGACTTTTTGGTTAGCTGATGGTTTTGTTGTAATTTTAGGTGCTAGATGAGATGTTTGGATATTGGTTGTTTGAATTTATTTTTCTTTTGGCGCTGTTGTATTAATTATAATAACACGTTTATATACTATACCTTAATCTGAAAAGGTGAAAGATCACATGCAAGTGGACGCATATCTGCACTTAGAATTAAGTGTTTTTTTTTGTCTTTCTGTTTTAGAAAGTATATTATTTAAATAACATAAAGGTACATGCTTCACAGTTTCAAATTAAAAAAAATTATGTCTCCCTCAATATTTAAAACTGAAAGAATAAAAACCCACTTATTCTTATTATTACACTTGCAATTAATAACCGTACCAATGCTCGAATAACAACAATCTTAACCTCTCTCCCACAAACTACTATCGCTAGTAATTATTATTTTTCACAAACAAAACCATCGAATCCAAGCTCTCCCCATCCGCTATAGCAAATAAAGCCAGGCACACGGCGCGCGATAAGCAGGAGAGACAAAGCCGGACTCGAATGTAACCCGGGGAAAAAGCATCGAGAACAAAGTACTAGGATAATAGCCTCTGAGAAATAGGCAAGAACAGCCAGAGCTAAGAAACAGCAAAGAGAGAGAGACGCGTTCTTAAGAACATTAGATAAGCCGGCCGTACGGCTAGGCTATATGGAGGGGCTCACAGGGGTACAGTGCCCTTAAGGAGGCAGAGACTTAGAGAAGCCCCGTGTGTGTATTGAGAGAGCGAGACGGTAGAAAACAAACAACGACACGCGTGTGCAGAGCCGGGATTAGGGAATTTAAATATTCGCCGGGATCGTGAGTGAATGTAAATGAGAAAATTAGAGGAAATATTGCGCGGGCCTGTTTGATTTTGCTGGGAGAGAGAAAAAAGTGCGGGTAATCCTTTTAGGCGGGAATTTACGGTTATGGAGATGGAGGACTGGCTTGTTTAGCTTTGTTCGAGGCTGTGGATCCAGTATTACCGATACTTGAGAAAATCAATTTTTATTTTTGTAATAAAGTAGGACTTATCAAACTGGGACGATGTGTACAGCAAATGAAAAATACAGAGCTCGCGCGCGCTGCCGTCTAATCAGATTAAAACCCGAGAAAATAAGCCGAGCTCCGACGCTTGTAAATCTTTCATTGTCATGCGAGCCAGGCGTAAAAAAATAACTTCTCCACATACTTTCCGTCCCTCTTATCCGGCAAATTCTTTCGAATTTTCCTCCGCTGCTTCTGTATTATAAGTCGGCTGCCGGTTTAATGTCAACTTTTCATGCCAGAAAGTTATATATTCCACGGCGCAACTGCGCGATGTGTATGCGTGTACTTTGGAACTTCCAGCTTTCTTTGCGATCAATATATTTGCGGAGCAACGACACACTGAACCGCTCGGGCATTACCGTAACGAGAAAACTTTTGTTCGGAAATTTGGTTGGATGCGCTGCTATTTTGGAAATTGGCTGGAGTGTCGATGCTGGTTTTAATTCGCCGAGTTTTCTGATTCTGATTTTGGATTTTCTTTTTAATTTATTGGATAAGCGCTGATGATTTGTAAAAAAAAATCCTTATTTTTTACGCTATTTGTTTGTTCTTTTATGTAGTAGTTGTATAGTTGTATCTATAGCAATAATTTCTTTTTTATGTTTCAGGTAAGTCATTGAAAAAGCCTTTTTACTACAATCGCTTCATACCGTAAGTCAAAACATTTGTCCAACAACATAATAAAACACCTCCGCTATTTAAAAGAAAAATCCCTCAACCCCTTAACATAAAAAAAAATCCAAAAAATTTATTCCTATTAAATTCACGCCCGATGAAAACCAACGCAAATCCCCAAAACACCACCAGCACACTCTACCTCCTCCACAATTTTTCCATCCCAACTACACAGAGCAAAAAGCACTCAGCGAAATAATCGCGCGCTCTCTGCACATCTACTCTGACCGCAGAGTCCGTTTTCGGACTTTCACGTTCGCGTGTCCCTCCGCGCAGCGCATATAATCTGAGCGCGCTCGCGCGCAGCGCATCGGCTTTTCCCCGCAGCTAGCCTAAAAGCCCGGATTAAGGGACCGCAGCGCGGCCGCATTCGAAATAATCTCCTCGCTTTCCGCGCCTGCATTATTTGCATCTTCGACTTTCCCTCTCTGCGTCGGCTCTGGGTTTGCAGGCGGGTATAGGTAAAGGGCAGCTGGGTTTGGCTGGGTGAGCGCTAATCCAGCGTCATTATGGTGCTTAATTATGCATTGCTATTTATTCGGACGTTTAAATTCATCGTTGCGGAAGGAGAGCGTTGATGTTTGTTCGGAGGAGGGGGAGGGAGGAGAGTGCAGGGATTTGCGATGCGTGGGTGGGGGTGTTGTTGGTTGGTTTTGGCGATCGGTGATCGGGATGCTTTGGGTGGAAGAATTTTTGGATTTGGGTGTGGAGGTGGAATTTGATATGCGATACGGAGTATTACACTACAGGAAAATTGTGAATTACCAAAAAGAGAACCCGTTTATAACTGGAAGAACAACGTAGATATTGGATAAAGTGATTGTCACTTCATTGTCATTCAGTGTCTAAAATTAATGTAAAACATCGTGTATAGCTCCCGTTTAAATATAATATGTAACCCTTTGGCTTTTCATCACTTTTTGACCATATATTCTGTAATTAACTGATTTCTGTTAAGTCTTTTGTATTTTATTGGTAGCTGAGATATTAGGGAACATAGAAAAAAATACCGTTAAAAAAAAAACTTACATAAATATTTATTGTTATTGTTTTATAAATAAACAAATACGAAAGTGTTTCTTTCCGAAAAATGTATGCTTTAAAGGCTTAAAAATTATAAAATTCACTTAAAAATTTATTGTTTTTTGTAACACTTTCCTTAAACCCACTTATCACTCTTCCTCTCTCTCTCTTCCAACAATCTGCAGAAACCTCTATCACACAACTTTTTAAATAAACCATCTCTAACACCATCACAGCCCACCACTATTCCAAACTTTAACACACCTCATCTCTCCCCGCAAATTTCAAAAACAACTCTTCCCTACACACACACACACCCAGGAACCACCCTGCGCGTTCATTAGTTGCCAGCTCCGTAATGAATAGACGCGCGCGCTCGCGCGATAAACCGAGGCGTTATCAAAAGCACGGATCTTTCGTACGCTAAATAACGT
>UELX01005968.1:0-12058 GCA_900480035.1 Eupelmus urozonus | reverse complement strand
ACTAGTAAAGTTTTATAAATATAAATTATTGTTGATACATCAGTGAAGTCACGGGTCGTGCGTTTAATAAATCCAAGCGTGCGTCCAATAAATATTATCATCATTTCGATTAAGACTTCAGCTGCACTTCCAAATTACCATGTCACAGATCAATTACATATCGTAAACCTCCGTAAAAACCAGCATTTCCTCATCTTTCCAATCTCGTACCCACAAAAACCTCTGTGCAACCTATTACCAAAATTTAATCAACACCAATTACCCTTCCTTCAAAACCTCCACAAAACCTCAGCAAAGCAGCAACGCTCAGACCACCCCTCTCCCCTTCGCCTCGTCCAAAAAACTGCGCACTCTTTACGGCCTCGAGCCTCCTCAAGCCTCACCTCCGCCCCGGCAAAAACTCACGACACGCGCGCTTTGAAAAAAAGCGTACAAATGAAAATGACCAGTCATCAAACGAAATAATAACAGAGGCTTGCGCGCGCGGGCCCGCGCATTAGAGCGCATGCAAACACTTCGGCGAGCATCAACACCATCGCCCTCGCAACGAAAAAAAGAAAGAAAAAACTAAGAAGCGCGCGCGCGCTCTCTGAGAAATTACAGAGTCACTCCGAGAGGTATCCCCCTACGCATGTGTACGCTCGCGGAGAGTAGAGACGATAATCCAAACAGCGAGCTCGCTCGACTTATCCTCGGCGAACCTACCCTTCGGCCAAACGGAGCCCCGGCCTCGCATTAATTACGCGCAAGGTGCGCGGCGCTGAGCAAGGTGCGCGCGCTCTGCTATGGACGTATTTTGCGTTATTATTCATCCGCGCGCGATGGCCCGAAAGAGGGATCGGAAAAAATAAAAGAGGGCCCTCGGATCTCGAAAGGAGAGCGGATAGAAGCGGCCGAGAGTATGTGAATAATGATGAATAAAGATAAACGTCGCTTGGAAGTTGTTAATCGAAGTTGCTTCTCTCCTTTTCCCTTGTTACTTTTAATTTCGTGCGCTGGTTCTTCTTAAAGCTTTTATTCCGTGGGGCTCATAATGAGGATTATCGTTGCAAGAAAGATGGATGTTATGCCAAGTGGTAGCGATAATTATAATGTAGCTAACTGCTTGGGTTGCTAGCTTTAGGTTTAATTTCTTGTTATGCTTCGAGTGCTACGGGACTGGAAAAATACCTCATTGCCATTGTTAACGTCACACTAGCGATATTTTATTTGATATTATTACCATTTTCCAAGTAGACAATTAAATAAAATTAATCAAATATATTCATTAAATTATCAATATATGTTTATTAATAATTGCGTTTAATAACTAGGATAAGAAACTGCCGATGTAAAAAAATAATTCAGGCTAAAAAAAGAAAATCTAAACTTCAAATTTACATATACCATTCATGCAGAATCATGTAAATTCATCCCAAGTAAAACTTCTTAAATCAAAAACTAATTCATTAAAAAATTTTCTATTGGTATTCAAAACAATCATCTTCAGTATGAGTAACTGATTCATACTTCACCACAACCAACTCGATCAAAAAAAAAATCAAACCATCTATCAATTAACAACATCAACGAACAATAGCGTAATTAAATCCTCCCTCACCATCCATACTCTCTCTCTCTCTCTCTTTCTCTCTCTCTCTCTGCGCTCTCTCTCTCTCTCTCTCTCTCTCTCTCTCTGCGCTCTCTCTCTCTCTCTCTCTCTCAATTTTCGATTCGTATCAAAGCCAGCCATATATCTTGAAAACGAATAAAAAAAGGCCGAACCGCTGCGGTGGTGCAAGCTGCGCCGCAAGCGCCCAGCTCCTATGCAGCAGTGAATCCGTAGAGAGAAACGAAGAGAGAGAGAGAGAGAGAGAGAGAGAGCCACTTCTCGTCTTGCAGCCCGCGGCTGGGCTCTGCCCACGCGAGCGCGCGCCTGAGCCCGCATTCCGCTCGACCTTCTTTCTTTTTGCCCGGCCGCTACTCGCGCCTATATCTTTTGCTTTCCTCGTGGCGGTTCATCCGCGGGCACGCGTCTCTCAGCGACTCTACTTTCGCGCGCGACGCACTTTTGCTCTTGCTCTTTAATTGCCGGATGCTTTTTCGAGACAATGCGACGGGCAAGCTAGTCTTGATGTTTTGCTAAGCTGCTTGGTATTTTTTGGATGGGCTGGTTTAGCTTTACATTTTCGTTTATGAGGTCCAGTGAACTGTAAGTGGTATTTGTATGATGGTAGTTTTGAATAGATAAGAGTGATTATCCGTTTTGCTGATTGCGTGACCAATGAAATTACTGCAATAGAAAAATTCATTTTCTGCAAAAGAACGTTTAGATTTGCCTTTGCACTAAACAAAGCATTCCTCGCTTCTTCACTATACCCATCAATTCAAATAAAACTTTTTACCAAAAACCACGAACAAAGCAATTAAACATCTCACAACCTGAAAAAAAAACCTGTAACCGTCTATTAAACACAGTACTACTTTCCTCTACCCTTTTTTTCATCCACATTAATGCCGTTAAATCGCGGCCGCAGTCAAGCAAAATACTTTGCGGACGTGAAAGCGGCGGCGAAAGGGGCGCGCAAGAAACGTGTCCTTAGGGCTCGAGAGAAAGAGAGCATGCGGCGGAGGGCCTGCCTTGCGCGTCTCACTCGCGCGCGCTCGCCGCGAGTTATGAGCGAATTTGCGAGAGCTTTGGCCGAATTATGCGCGGATACACTGCATCGCAGGCTCGTGATATGCGAGGGAGGAGGAGGAGCCGGGGTGAGGGCTTGTATTCTTTATGCTACGAAAGAAAATTTTCATTCTTTTTTCATTCTTTGGCTAATTGCGGTTGTTGCTGGTAAGATGATAGGAGTCAGCAGATATTTGTTACTGTGTTAGTTTAGATTTTGTTAAAAGAAGAACTGGTTATTAAATTTCGCATATAGTATAATAACAAATTGTTTTATCGAACCTTATCAAATATTTTTACCACTTTCTATTTATTATTCATTCAACGCGTATCCTCATCATCAAAACATATTATTATCGAATAAAAAAAGGCAATAGAATTACCGCTAACATAATTCCCCTGTAATCTTCCCAACGCGATCATAATCCAAATCCCCTCCTCTCCTCAAAAATCATCAAGCCCGCAAATGGACCTAGGAATGCAAATCAATCTCAATCCAGCCCTCCGCGAAAAAAAAAATACCCGCAAAGCATCAGTCTTCCTCGTCGCTTTTCAATTTACCTCGGCGACTCCGCGCGCGCGTGCGTCGAATCGAGCGCGCTCGTAAAAGCGGAGAGTGACTCGTTGCCCCGGGAGCGCATAACAAGGCGCGCGCGCGTCGGCTCGTAAACCGAATCGTGAAGGACGGACTGCACGTGTGCACGAGGCGGCGCATTATTCTCCAGACGCAAATTCAATTTCGATATGTACGAGGGAGAGAGAGAGAGAGAGAGAGAGAGAGAGAGCGTCACGAGCGGAGAAAGAACGGACGTCAGGAAGCGGATCTAATATAATCCGCTTGATTCTGAATAAGGTTCTATATATCCGCGGATATGCGCGGCGTCCGCTTGTATGGAGGTAAAGACGTGGAGGGCGGTGAAGATGAAAAACGAAGGTGGAGAGCAGGCGATTTGAAAAAGACGCGATGACAAGGCTGGTTCATTAATCTTGATGCGTCCGGTGCGCGCGGAAATGCACGTTCTGCTTAGATCGGTTGGATCTGCGTGTGGTGATTCGAATTATCTTGATAGATTTTGGATAGACAATTAAAGCGGAATTATTATAGTCTAATTTATTGGTTTTTGTGGAAATATTAATAGTTCTGAATGTGGTAATAATATTTATATTAGAAGTTTACTATTTTTTGAATATGAAAAATTTCAAATTATAATATGATTAATATAATTGTTATTATGCTATAAATTCGCTTACTTCTTGAAGATTAATGTTACGATGGCAAATTCAATACGAAGCACCTTACAGATTTCTTTATTTGAATTTCATTTTCTATAAAATTTTTCGTCAAGTTTCGTGTCAATGAAAAATATTAAAATAACAGTGACATATTTTAGAAAAAGTTGAAATTAAATATGGGTTTGTATATTATAATATAAAAACAAACTTTTATTATGATACATATACATTTTTATTTAAAAATTTAAATTAAAGATGTGTTTATGGTTTTATAAAATAAAAACATCTTTACTTAATAAATCGCTATTCTTTACTTATTTACAGTGTATTTATATATTATCATGAATCCAGCCTATGTACTCAGAAACTCGTGTATAAACACCAGGATATTTAGTGCTAGCGCAATAAGGATCTTTAACAGACCAAGATACGATTCCGATAAGCGTATCTCCAACAGTCAGTGGGCCTCCAGAATCACCCTATTATAAAAAAATATTCATAAAATCAAAAATAATTTTTTAGTTTTATTTAATATTTCCGCAGTAATTGTGTTTCTGAAAAATCTTTTTAATAAATTACTTAATAGATTAAGGCGACTTCGGAGGTTAGGTTAAGTTTCATTTCGTAGTTTACAAATCACGCTTACAGTTTGTAGAATTCATTGGATTTTCAGGTTTTCCACCATTCTACTATCTTCAAAGAATGGTGGAAGCTTAAAAAATCTAAAGAATTTTATTCACTGAAAGCGTAATTTGTAAACTACGAAATAAAAACTTAGCCCAACCCCCTAAGCCACCTTAAACAGTAAAAAATAAAAAATATTTGCTGTACACAAAATGTTTTGCATATTAGTTTTACTAACAAGTAGAAGTCATACTATTCGAGTGATATTGCTGAAACTGTTCTAGGGAGCAGGACATATATTTTGAAAAGATAACTTTGAATCAAATGAACCTATACCAATTTTAAAAATAGCAAATAAAAGCTTTATGTCTTCTAGTTTAAAATTTTTTTTATAATTTATGCAAACTTGCTTTAAATATAACTAGAAACGTCAAAAACAAGATAATACAAGAAATATCCATAACTCAAGATTTTAGACCTGTTCGTATTAAGCCATAGATACAGGTCTTGTTTTGTCAACCCTGGATATGTATCAGCAAAATCCGTTATCCGAAGTGTGACTTCCCCTTATGAGTTTATTGTAAATCAATTTTAAAATATATATTTACGCTGCAGTGCCCTCTTCTAATATTTGGATCATTAGCGCAAACATTAGTTGGATTAACATCTCGATTCCATTCTTTTAAGGCATTACGGCAGCTTTGTAGGTCGGTTATATAAACTTTAACTTCTTGAAGTATATCTGGTGTTTTAGACAATCTTGGCTGATTTAATATTAATATTAATTAATCAAATATGAAGAGTCTACTATAACTGTGAAGCGATTAAATATTTAGGTCTTATATGAAAATGAGATAGTGAACAAACTATGAAAGAAGCTATAAAAACGATTCATATGAATTACTAGGAATATAAAGGTTACTTTTACTCCTACATAACTTTATTTTTGCAAACGCGTTTTTTAGTGATTAGAGTTATTGTATCCTTATTTACTGAGATTCTTCAAATTCTTTTTATTTTTCAGATTACATTGTTACAGAAAAAACGTTTCAATTATTTAATATTTGAATCTTAAATTCATATAGCCAAAAATTAAAAAGAAAATCCAAAAATGCTTTTGTTACATGGACTAAAAAATTTTAAAGATATTTGGAATTTTAAACAAAAAATATTTTATAATGCAGAATGATAGTGATATTGCTAATATACATACGAAAATCTTACATGTAGGATTCTTCCCCAACCAGAAACAATAGCAGTTGTACCAGGTTTAACTTCTCGATGAGGCTTGGGAAGACGTACCGGTTGCACATTTGAAGACCATCGAAAAGGTTTAGATACCTAAAATCGAGAATACCATATTTCTGTAATATATATCTATAATAAATGGCATTAATTAAAGATTCAAACAAAATTATTTGATACTCACTCTGATTAAAGAAATGTCATTTCTAAAATTCTCATTCGGTGTATATTTTTTATGAATAATTATTTTAGCAACTTTGTAGGTTTTGTAAGGTTTCCTAAGGTCAATTGTACCAACAATAACTTTCAACTTGGATGCTACCTGGCTGTAATTCATTATTTAATATTTATTTAAAACTGTAAAAATTCTTATAACAATTTAAGTACAAAATTATGGTTCAACTCATTTAAAATCTTAATTTTGTATTATGTAAGATATATTATAATATTGGGATGTTATTTTATTACAGTTAAAAATTAAAATTTTATATTTGTAACTTTTATATTTTTCTTTCTTATGACTTAATATTTAAAAAAGTATTAAATATATTTAATAATTATTTCTATTAAGGGTAAATTTTCTAAAAATATGTATATTATTTTGTACGTAAAAATTATTATAACAAAAATAATACTAACTCTATGGTGCAATGTGCTGCAGTTACGACGTAATTTTTATTGATTATTGAACCACCACAAAAGTGATAAGTAGTTTGCAAAGAAACCTGTAATAATAATGTACAATGATAAATTTATATAAAGAAATATTTTTTAGTATACGAAATATTTGTTGACTAGATTTCTTATAACTTACTTGAAAAGGTCTTTCTCCACTGCTCGCATTTTGACCATTTACAATTCTCGGTGTTATTTCCTGAGCAAACGTTTGTTCTACTTTAAAAATGAATGATTTAATATAATTAATATTTTGACATATGAATATTTTTGTTTGATTTCTAGTTAAAATTTTTAGCTAAAAAATTCAAATGATTCTTTTAATATAAGCTTTTATCATTAAATAACCCTGATAGAAACGTTCTCCATTTTTTGGCCGGCGGATGGCTAACTGTAAAGAGTTAGACATCCGCCTGGTATTATACACTTGGCTAATTTTATTGGGGAAATTTCTACCAGGGAAATTATCTTTATTTACATTAAAAATGCTTACCTTTCAAAGCTACTATTAAAGTATACAAAAAACAAACTACTAACTTCAGCAACATTTGTGATGTCCTTCTCAAAACTTGCAATTGATACAAATATCTAATTTTAAAATTTTATATTTTTTACATATTAAGACTAAAGGTGCTTGTTTTTATCAAGGTTAAACTTTTACATAGGTACGTAGAAAAAATCGTATATACGCCACAGCAGGTAAAAAAGAATAATTCAGTTCACATATTTGTCACCCTAGCTTTTGACTTGGATAACAATTTACATATGATCTGGAGTTTTTCTTTTATATCTCGCTGAGTGCGTAATAAACTATTAATATTACCATATATCTGATGAAGTATTGTTTAATTTTATTAAGGTCTTTATAAGTCTATCTATATTTTATAAAAAAAGTTCTGTATAGACTTCGAAAGACATTATTATTATACTGTTTATTATTACACTTATTATAAATATAATATTAGATTTTATAAGTTTCTTAAAATATATTAAAACTTCAAAACTAATTTAACCTAGTATATTCTGAATATTTTTAATATTCTGATTTTGATGAAAAAATTATTGACTAATTATTACCAATAAATTAAATAATTAATTTCCTAAAATATTATTAAAAAATTTAATTAAAAAGAAAGAACTGCCTTAATGCTATTTTATATTATAAATATTTTTCAACTGTTTTTATATTTACAAATGCTTAGGAAAATTACAAGATAAAGTGCCTCAATTATAGTATTGCTTATTTATCTAAGAAACACAATAAGTAATTATTTGCGGAAACTATAATAAATAACATGTAATAAATAACGTGCTACTATTCATTTAAATTTTATTAATTATTAAATTTACATTAAAATTAGACGGCCGTACACCTTGGTCAACTTACGTAATCACGATCAATGACGCCCCTCTAAACCCATGTATAAGGATCATGAGACGTGTCAATTATGTAAGTTGATCTAGGTGTACGACCACCTCTTAAGGAGTATATTGTGCAATAAAAATTAATAAATAAACATGATATAAAGTTTTAAATATTTATTTAAAAAATTGTGAGCTTATGTCTATACTAAAGTAATAAAATTAATATTTGCGTAATCACAGATTTAATATCATTTTTGTATGTGTATATTAATGGTTCCTTTTATTTATTGTGCGTGTTCTAAGATCCAATCAACAAATTCGGAAACTCGTGTGTAAACTCCGGGATACTTTGTGCTAGCACATATGGGATCTTTCACAGACCAAGATACAATGCCGGTGAGTTTTCCATCTACTGTCAAAGGGCCACCAGAATCACCCTGAAATTTATAGATTACATTTACACATTGCGATTAAAAGTGTTGTATAACTCTTAATACCTTTTTAAAAAATAATTCAATAAAAATAGAAATGATTACGTAATTTTCTAATAATCTTTACAAAAATGACAATGAAATTAATCTTATGATGTTCATTTTTAAGTCTATGTATAAATTAATAATTATTTTGGCCATAATTTATAACAATTAATTTCTGACTAAAACGAAGCAAACAAAAATATATATAATCAGAAAAATTACTAACGTTACATTGTCCTCTTCTTACTGACGGATCGTAGGCGCAGACGTTACTCGGGAATATTTTCCTACTACTCTGTTTCATCACATTGAAACAATATTCATGATCAGCGATGTAGATTCTAGCTTTTTGTAGTATATCAGGTTTCGCCGATGAACTCTAGCATTGTAATATTAAAGTTTTTATTAGATGAAACATTGAAATATTCTACATATTTAACTAATTAATTTAAATAATTAATCTACAATATATGAAACTACAAACTAATTGTAAATAGCATGAAATTAAACTTACGCTCACGAGACGTCCCCAACCTGAAACAACTGCAGAACTATTAGTTTTAACTTTGATATAAGGTTCTGGAAGTTTTACAGCTGCTACAATATCAGAAAATTCGAATGGAGTTGATACCTAAAAATAATGAAATGTTATTTTACTATGATATCATTCATAAAATATCTTATTACTGGTATCAAATAATGTGATATTTACTTTGATCAGAGCTATATCATTTTCATTAGAAACAATTGAGTTATATTTTTCATGAATAATTATTTTATCAGCTTGATGAGATTGGATTGCATTTTCAAGGCTAACAGTACCAACAATAACCTTTATTGTAGAAGCCAATTTCCTGAAATTAATAATCAAAAATTTAGCATATTTTAAAAGGTGCTTAAATTATATTATAGAAATATTTGTGTATAGTTGAATAAGAATTCTACATGAATTTGTTGTTCTGTCTAAAAACTATATATAAACTCAAAATTCATTATAAATTTTTTCCAAGAATAAATTAGAAAACATTTTAACTTCGTAAAATGTGTTTGATTATACTATGTATAATGCATTTCGCAATTAAAAAATTTTATATTCGAATCCTATTATTAATGATCAAAATACGATATAAAAAATATTTCTTGTAAGCTTCAAATAAAATAAAATATTTACGATTTAACGCAATGTCCAGCAGTAACAATCCAGTATTCATTTACGATAGATCCACCACAAAAGTGACGATAACTAGTTTGCAGCGACACCTGTAATCATTTGGTAATTATAAAAACGCATTAATTTTAATCGAAATTTTGTTTATTAAGGTAAATTTGAAGATTAAGTTAGATTCTATTTTATAAACAATGCTTTCAGCTTATAAATTTCTTTGATCTAATTTTTACAAATTGACTGTTTTCAAATACTGATAAATATTAAAAAGTAAAAAAAAATTTTCAAGTAAATTGATTTATAAACTATGAAATAAGAACATAATCTGATCTCCAAACCTATCCTTGAAGACGGATTATTCAAACGCTATAACATAATAACAATAAATTTTGTTCGTGAAACTAAACATGCGTACTAAAAGTTAAGTACTAAACATACTAAATATCGAAAATTGCGAAAGTTTAATATGCGTATACAGTTCTATTTAACTATTAATATAATAGTATTTATTTTCATAAAAACTTATCAAATATATTTTATTCATACCTGGAATGGAATCTCTCCAAGCGTTACATCTTCACCATTTACAATTCTTGAACTAAGATCATTTTTTAATGACTTTCCTAAGAAATTAAATATTATTTGATATTAAATTAGGAAAATTCAACATGTCGACAAGAAAAACGTTAAATATTTAGTTACAGTTTATTGTCAATAAATTATATCTCACTAATTAAACAAATTATATTTAAAATTAATTTAAAAATTACCTTGGGAGACAGCTAAGAAGCTGCACAGGAGTAAAACGTATGTATTCATTATTATTAATGATTATATACTACAATGATTTTTGCAGAACCAAGTCTTATATACGATTGATTAATCTATTTTTATAAAATCCGATATGACCCAAACTGTGATAAGTGAATGAATGAACCGGTAAATCACCGGTTATCATGAATAAATTCTTGAATTTTAAAAAATGTAGTATAAGAGTTTTTATCATTTTTACATTACTACAAAGTGTTAAATAGAGTGTAGAGATTTATTTACAAAATCGATAAAAATTAAAAAACAAAAAATAAATAAAGAAAATAAAGAAAAAAGAATTTATTAAATAGATTAAAACTAAAAATATTTTCAAATATACGTATAATATTTTTTATTCTTCATAAAAAATATTTAAAATATTTATTTTTTATAATCAATTCATGTTTGTTATATAATTTCATGACTATCAAATTTTTCTTCATAACAAAATTAGAAACAAGATATTTATGTAATTTGCGAAAACATAAAATTTGTCAATATATTCAGAAGTCGCTTATTTGTTATATCGTTATTTTTTATCAAAACGAATAATAGAGAAAAACATAATTGATGAAAAATTAATCTATAATTAATTATTAATTCTGTATATTGTCATAATAACTGAAGATCCAATTTCAACATTATAATTTTGTATTAATAGGCATGCACATCAATTAATTTGATTGAATATAATTTTTATTTTAGTAAGTTTTGCAAATCAGTTGTTAAATTAACGAAATAAGTAAAACAGTATTATCAAAAAGTGTATTTATTAAAAGTTTTAAGTAAAAACATTCTAGTTATATACAAAAGATATCAAAAATTTGTTACATTTAAAGCTTAAAAAACTATTAATATTCCGTTTAAACACAATAAACAATGGAATACACTGTTTATAAACAGTAAATCGTCGTTAAAACAAATTGCTACTTAAACTGCGTGTTTAATGATCCAATCGACAAATTCAGGAACTCGAGTATAAACTCCAGGATATTCAGTACTAGCACAGTATGGATCTTTGATAGACCAAGACACAATACCAGTTAATTTACCATCAACTATGAGTGGACCGCCAGAATCTCCCTAAATAAAAAAATAATTCATGAAAATATTTTTTTGAAAAAAGTCTCTTATAAAATCTAACTATATTTATATTAATAATCTAATTAATCTAAATAAAAAAAATGTTAATCCTTACATTACATTGTCCTCTTCTAGTAGAAGGATCGTTAGCGCAGATATGAGTTGGATGAATAACTTGTCTCTGTTTTTTCATAACAGTCCTACAGTATTCTTGATCAGCAATCCAAATTTGTGCTTTCTGTAGTTTGTCAGGTATACCACCATTTGCCTGAAATTTGAATTTATTGTATTTACTTATTACAATTTCAAAGTATTTATTAGATTATTTACCTTTCTGAATAAAATAGAATTGAAAATATAACGAATAACCCTGCGCCGAATATCTCGGCGATATCTCGTCATTTCGAAGTAGTTACCATATGCCGGATGACGAGATATCTGGTCATGACATTTTCTTCAATAATTTTTTATTTGCACGATTTAGGGTTTGTATATAGAGTTAAATAGATCAAAAGTTATTGAAGAAAATGTCATGACTAGATATCTCGTCATCCGGCATACGATATTAACGTCGAAATGACGAGATATCTCGTCATTCGGCGCAGGGGGGTGAAAAATATTTTATGATATAGTATGCGTAAAGTTGCATTTTACACATTTTGCATATTATTAAAAGTGCAATTTTACGCATACTGATATCATAAAATATCGTTCGCAACATGTACG
>UELX01005967.1:0-12059 GCA_900480035.1 Eupelmus urozonus | reverse complement strand
GTATCCAGTTTGGTATAAATTATAGTAATTTTTCCTAAAAACATAATAAAATTTCCTTAAACTGTTTTCTCAGTGTATGAATTATTTTTAGATTATATAGGTAAACAATAAATTATAAAAAACATTAACTTAAACGGAATTATAAGTAACAATTATCCCGAGAAAGAAGTACGCTGCTAATTTTATACCCTTGACCACTTTTTGCACTACTGCAAGAAAAATCATCTTAAATTAGTTTTTTAGATCCTGTCAGAAATTATAATTCTATATCACTGTATCATGCAGCTTTAGTTGTAAAATGTCCACATACTTTTTTACTAATTATTTCCATAATTATATTTTTTGTTGTGCACGTTACATAATTCATGACTTAAATTGAATAGATAATCAAAGACATGATCTGACATTTCTCATTGAGGAGCAATGCAAAGTCATACAAGACATTTTAATCACGCAACCTATGAAATTAAAGGTATATTCTTTTCAGTTTTCCCGCATTACGCTGGAAAACAAAACCTTGTCCGACAGCGTATTACGTAACTTCCTACTGAAAAATCTCTTAGCTCGAGAAAAATTTCATTTGCAGATTCAAAATTTGGGGATCTTCGAGTTTCCTTTAACCCAAAAGACGAGGCGCGAAATAAGCGCAAGTTCGGCGAGTGCGCGATCGCGAGAAAGTCGCGCGAAAGCGCGCAATGTGCCAAAAACGGAAAACCGGTTTTCTCCGCGGATTTGCGCGCTGATCTGGCATTACCGTAAACTCGCGATGATAATAAAAATTTAGGCAGTCAATGTCAAGGAGAATGTATTGTATTGCATCAATTGGATCTAGTTTTTCTGTATATAAACTTATGTTATCGAATATTTTATTTTGACTTTCGACGCGGCAAACTTTATGTGTGAGCTATCGTCAGTTATTTATAAGTAAAAAGTACGTTGCAAAGAAAACGTTGTGAAAATCTTATATATAAAGTGTTAAAGTTATTTAAAAAAAAAAAAAACATTTACTTGATGCATAAAAATAACATGCACTGGATGTCTCAATGTGACTACTTCTTAAATGAAATACCGTAAATGAATATGAATTTCTTAAAACCAAAGTAGAAATGATTTTCCGAAGGAAGTACTGAATAATATGCATAAATGAAAAAATAAAATATAAGAACGACTTTTGGATTATATTTTTTTTCGTTTCGCGCGACTGCACTTAACGGTATTGTACGCAATTGATTAGCATTTTCAAAAGATGCGGATGTCGCTGACCACAATAGGTAGATAGACCAAGATTTTCTAAACAAAAATGGAATTATTATTCTCGGTACAATAGACTCGCGAACGATTTGTAAAGTATTTAGCCTGGATAACGGCACATAATAGAGTGACTTTACGTTCGCTTGGTATACTTAACATTATGCTCAAAGTCTTTATACACTTAATCGAAACGATATTAGTTTATTCAAACAGTTATATTTAGACAGAGTCTTCGATGTATAAGTAATTGTTAACTACTTGGCAACAAAAATGCTAAAGGCTAAACATATTATAAACATTAAATTATCTCCATACAGTACTAACTTTATCGCATTAACGCTTATTTATATTTATCATTTCAAGAAAGAAGAAAATAATTAAACCTCGAATAATAAGAATATTCATTATCACAGAAATGCACGCGCGAGCGCGAGCTTTACCTCCCAGAATACATTAGTTTCCGAGCTTCAGCGCGTCAAAAAAATTAATGACATTTCTTTTTTCCCCCCTGATAAAGTGAAATACGTTCGCTAAAGTCGCAAAAAATCGCGACGACCTGCAGACTGAAAAATCCACTTGCTTGACTTTAGAACCGAGAAAACAAAATCGCGCGTTATTGCGATATGCGCTTTGTTTTGACAATCTCCTCTTGAAAACTGCTACGTCGCCGTTATCGGGCTGCACATAGTGCAAGATAAAGAAAAACACCGATCAGCCGAGCGCGCATTGAAGTGTGCGATTGATAAATAATAGCGGCTAGATAAGCGATGTGCGCAAATCGCGCGTAATTTGCGTATCTTTTCCCCGTTTTTTAAATCGACCTAACGCCGCGGCGATCGAGCAGAGGAAAAAACGGGTACTTCCGCTCGGTCTCCTGCATCAGTCGACGTATTCTTTTAACGAGCTTCCTCCGAGCGAGCGCCAGGAGGAAGCCGGGAGTAATAATAAACGTATAGGCGAAAATCGTTACGAGCTGTGTGTTTGAAAACACAATGCTGATTTTTCTCGCGCGCGATTGACGAGCTTCAAAGCCGGAATATATAATAAGTGCGTGAGTGTATGGTTAGACGGGCACACACGTGGATGTGAGTGAGTAAGCAGAGCGAGTGAGAGCAGAGAAAGAGGAAGAGGAGAACCGGTTATTTCTGAGCACGGATTCTATAATCTATTCTAGCTTGGACCGCGCGCTGGATTCGCGCTGCACATACCTGCAACTGTGAGCTCGCAGCAGAAGAGCGTAGCTTTAAATTAGGATCCGTTACTCCTGTTCCAACTCCGAAATTCAAACTTCTCCCTAAAAACTCCGTCACCACTATACCGACTAATTATTTCTTCTCCACAAAAAAAAAAAAATGCTTCTCGATAAAATAATCTTATCCTTCTAACAAAGCGTGCATATGCAATCCATGCGAAAGGAAGCGGAGCGCGCGCGTCGCGTGGCACACGGGAAGGAAGACGCGCGCGGAATGCACGCGGATAGCGGCTCTCTCTCTCTCTCTTTTCGTCGCGGCTTTCGGCCGTTCGGCGTGAGCGGCGCGCCGGCGGTTTTAATAGGTATATACCTATATAGCGCGCGGAGAGAAAAAGAGAAAGAGGGAGAGTAGAGAAAAGAGAGGGCTCTTTGCTGATTCGTTGCCAGTAGCTCGATGGGGCCGCCTGCCGTGGTCACGCCATCGCCAGACGCGCGCAGCCGCGTTTAACGCTCTCGTGGATCCCCCCCCTCCTTATGGCTGATTTTATTTTTTCTCCCCCCGCCGGCTGCAGAGTACAGAGTGCACTTTCTCGCGCGCACCGGCTCCGGCTGCGCACTGGCTCTGCTATTACGCGCGTTTCCTTATCGAGTGTTTGAAGACTGGGAGCTTTTAATTTGATTGCTGGGATTGAGGTTTACTTACTGTTGCAATAATTTGTGTAGCGGTCTTCCCTTATTTTTTCCATTATTAAGTGGAAATATAAGGGTTCCGATATCTCCGACAGCGGAAGAGAGCATGTCTCTTCGCTGAAAGTCCGCGAGTAGGATCCCGTGGGCTGCATGATGGGTTACGACTTGACCTTTCCCTTTTTTCTAGAATAAAAAAATAAATAAACTTATCAGTTTACAGTTTATGTAGCATAGTGTTTTTTTTTATACTCGAAAATTGAGATCACTGGTCTTTACTCTTTGGCCGATAATCTTATCGTCAATAATAAATATACTTTGACGTCATTCGCTTTATTTTGGGGTACGATCTTAGTTTATTATCTATTTTTTATAAAGAAATATCTTGGGAACCAAACAAATGCGGTTGAAACAACTTTGCTCCTGAAACTTATTTTTAACCATGCACTTTTTTTTTATCCCTGATAAGGTAGCTTCTTTTTGTAATTAAAAAAGAAATATTTCTTTTATCAATTGCAGCAGCTGGCTTATTGCTTTTATTTTTAAGTTTATATTTTAATGTACCAGAAGCATTTAAAATACTATTGAGGTAAATTATAGATAATAGAGACGGCAGAATGCGTAAACATGTTTTTAATTATATAAGTGTTATATTTCTGTCCACGAGATTTAGATGACAATGCATAATTTTTAAAAAAAAAACATTATTATTTGTTTATATTTCTATGTCATTCTAAGATAACTGTTTATGTCTGCTGAAATTAAACGCAGGCAGTGTAATACCGTATTTTGCAATGCAAAAATATTAGATAATGATATCAATTAAAGTAGAAATCGCTTTAAGAAATAATTAATATTTACTAATTAATTTTAATGAAAATGCAAATTTTGTTATTAAAAAAGTGTAAGTGTAGTGTAGTTATCGATCCGATTCTCAAGCTTTTAGTATAACTAGTATTTTCTATTAGTTCATAGCAAAAGAAAAAAGTATAGTGCTTAAAATTATTGCTATGATTATATTTATACTGAGTTCCGCAACGAATTAGTTAAGTGTTAAATATCAATTTTTTTTCTTCGAACTTGAATGTATGATAAACGTTAAAATATCAATTTATCGAAAACGTAATAAATGTATTTAATCTTGCGAATACATAGATTTTTAAGTTCACAAGTTTACAGAAATTCAAGTTGCAGCGTTTTTCGCTATACACTTTCTATGTATAAATATTCACTGAGTTGCGATGATATTTAAACAACGCGGTCGATACGATCGTTTTTCAATAATACGATCGAAATAATGTATGCATACAAAAATTCTAAAAGCTACATCACACCCGCAAAATCGAACGTAGCGCGAGCAAACATGGCATAATCGAACGAAACCGCCTTTCTAGCCTCTAACGGCAAGTGCTTCAACTTTAAAGAAAGATTCGAGCGTCCAGATAACCAGAGTACATAGAGTACACAGATATACTTACACTGCGCACATAACCTGCAAAACCAGCATACGCGCGTTCCCCCGCAACTAGCTACTTTATTCAGCGTTGTTTCTTTTCATAAACAAACGGCTTCGAAAAATACAGCAGCATGCCGGGCACACCGCTGGAGCAGAACAGCAGCGAGGTCAGCAAGGGACTGCAGCCTGAAGATCCTCAGAACGTTCAGCAGCGCGAGGAGCCCATAGTGCCAGCTCGAGAAATAACTCAGACGGATAAACTGAACAAAAGGCTGCTCGTATCCTTCCTCAATCGCATGAATTCACAAACTGCCAGCGATCAGCAAGCGAATGACAAAAGCGACGAGGAGGCCGATAGTGATACGAGTTTTGACTGAATACTCCAGATTTCTCTTTTTTCGTATATCTAATTTTTTTTTTTCATAAAACGTTATTAATCATCCATTTTTCATATTAATCTTTTTGTCGACGGAGAAGTGTGGAGAGATACGCAGAAGTACTTTGCTGAATAACGGATCCTCGTCTGTTTTGGTACAATTTGCTTTATCAATCAACGGTATATACCTAAGTATACCTATACGGCTACATATAGGTATGTATCTCTGAAAATCAGCTGACGGAAAAATTGGCGGGAACCAGTTGCCATATTGCCAGATTCGTACACATTGTTGATAGAAAGTAGCGGCACTCAGCCAGTAGATTTTTTTAATCTTTAGCTTGTAGAGCATCAAACAATGTCAGACTTATCGGATAGCAACGACGAAGATGAAATTGTCCGGCAGCACGAGGATGCGGACGAGGACAATGACGTCGCAGGTGAAGACACTGGAATGCAAGAGGATAATGAGATGGTTAATGTTTCGAGCGAGGAGGTTAAGGCCGATGGTGAGGACGCAGATAACAAACCTGATGCGGTACCTACAAAGAAACGTGCCACCAGAAAGATGTTTGTTTTGAATACTGAAAGGTTGAAGGGTCCCAAAGGTATTCACACGATTGAGAAGCTTTTCGAAGGGTTCAAATTTAAAGGGAAAGGCCATGAGAAGGAGGATCTTGACAGGGTCATGAAGAGACTCGAATACTGGGCTTTCAGATTGTTTCCCAAATTGGACTTTGATGACATTCTAGCTAAATGCGAACATTTGGGTCACAAAAAAGATTTACAAACTCACTTGAAGAAGTACAGACTTGGAATGATCTCTGCCGATGACAATATGTTTTCACAGAATGATATAATAGAAGATGATAAAGACGATGATGCCGAGATTGCAAGAAGGGAAAGTGAGTTGCAGGCTGAAATCAATGACGATGTATTTCAAAGGTTGCTGGATGAAACCGAGGCTGCACAGCAAATTCCATGAAATTTTTTATACTAATATATATGAAAGATAAAGTATTTGTAGTTTAAATCAAATAACAGTAAATATTATAAATAGAGTTTTTTATTTTATACTTAAGAATGGAACTAAAGGTTTTGTTAATATAAACTTACAAATAAATGTATTTTATTAATATAATAATTTTCATTATTCAATTCGTCCTTCGCTTTTGTGTACTTATATACAAAACATTATTTCCTCTTATAAATGCATCGCCATACTTGTCCTTTAACTGACCATTAACATATTCCTCAGTTTGTTCCAGGGCTATGTTCATATAACCATCTAGACATGCCAGGACTCCTACAAATTAATTATTATTTGTTTAATTTATTTTAGAAACAGTATAAGAAACAAAAAATAATTTTTACCTCTGTAATCCACACCACTGTTGAGTTTTACAACAACAGGGCGTCCATGAATTTGTTGAATAAATTGCGACAATGCTTCTTTACGACTCATCTAAAAAATATTTTTCAATATTTCTATTTTACTCCATTTAATTACATATTTTAAGGTTATGTTTGGTTTATTCGCTTGACGTCTTAAAATTATTAAAAATAGAATGTATATTTAAACAAACCTTTATTCCCTGTGTTTTAGATCGGTGAAAATTTTAACTTTTTTAATTACTTATTACTTTAATTTGTAATTAATATAAATAAACCGGTCTTTTTAACCGGAGCAAAAATAATTTTTGCTTTACACACAACTTATACACACACACACAGATAATGATGCGCAGTAGGCTTAAAACTCACGTGCGCAGAAGAAGCATGCAAGCGTTATTATATTCGTCGCCGAATCGTCGGTAAACGGCTAACCTGTAAAGTATGCAAAAAAGCGACAATTCTTGATCTGCATAATTTTACAATTGTAAATTGTAAATAGAACAAAGTTTAGTTATACGGAGAAGAAGAATCAATTTATTAAAAAAAGGCAAAAATGGCAGCTTTTGAAGGTATGACAATATAGAAGTATACATGAAATACTTTGTTGTGATTAGCTTTTGTAGCTTTACATCTAAGATAAAAAAGTTACTCATGTAGCTAGTTAATTATTATTAAGTCTTTTAAATCTATAGTTTATACATATATTAAATTTGTAATTTTTACAGAAATGGGTGTACAACCCGAGATCTCAAAAGCCTTGGATGAACTGGAATGGATGTAAGTTATATTTTTTTTTTTTGACTTCATTACTTTAAAAATATAAATCTTCAAAAATTTATTTATTTAAATATTTTGTTGTATGTAGGCTTCCTACAGATGTACAAGCAGAAGCCATTCCTTTAATTTTGGGAGGAGGTGATGTCCTAATGGCTGCTGAAACTGGTAGTGGAAAAACTGGAGCTTTCTGTATTCCAATATTACAAATTGTATGGGAAACATTGAAAGACTTAGAATCAGGAAAAGGATCAAAGGCTGCAGCTCCCATATGTAAGTTAAATTAATAATAGCACATTAATAAATATTTTTAAATCTTGAATGTCTTTTTTTTATGTAGCACCAAATTGGTCATTGAGCGTATTTGATAGAGGTAGTGCTCTTGCTGTAACTCCCGATGGTCTTCGTTGTCAAAGTCGAGAACCTAAAGAATGGCATGGTTGTCGTGCTAATAAAGGTATCCAAGGTGGTGGAAAATACTACTATGAAGCCATTGTGACTGATGAAGGATTGTGCAGAGTTGGCTGGTCAACTTCTCAAGTAATAATTGTTCTTTATTTTTCATTTGTTTTGGAAAAATAAAAGTTCATTTTATTTTTAATTTAGGCATCCTTAGATCTAGGAACTGATAGATTTGGTTGGGGCTACGGTGGCACAGGAAAAAAATCAAATTCAAAACAATTTGATAATTATGGTGAAGCTTTTGGCATGCATGATGTTATTGGATGTTTTATTGATTTAGACAAAGGAGAAATAAAATATTGGAAAAATGGAGAAGATCTAGGACTAGCCTTCACATTAAATGGACAGCAAAAATCACAAATTTTTTTCCCTGCTGTGGTTTTGAAAAATGCAGAGATGTCCTTTAATTTTGGAGCACAGCCATTTAAATATCCTCCTCCAGCAGGTTACACAGCACTTGCTTCTGCTCCAAAAGAAAATATCAAAATCAACCCTGTTAACAGTAGTCAAGCTCAGAGTGTTGTTAATGAGAAACCTGCAAACAATGCTCCTCAAGCTATTGTAATAGAACCATCACGAGAACTTGCTGAACAAACATATAATCAAATTCAAAAAGTAACCTTTTTTTTTTATAGAAAGTAAATTATTTATTGCAATATAACTTAAATAATAATTTTTATTTTAGTTTAAAAAGCATATAAAGGATCCTGAAATTCGTGAATTATTGGTGGTAGGTGGACAAAGCATTAAAGATCAAATTACAGTTTTAAATCATGGAGTAGATATTATTGTTGGAACACCAGGAAGATTAGAAGCTCTTATACAAGATGGATACTTATTACTCAATCAGTGCAGGTAATTTAAAAATATATTTTTAATTTAGAATAAAAATATAACTACATTATCAGACTATTTAATTATTTGTTATATTTATTTTCAGGTTTTTTGTGTTAGATGAAGCTGATGGTTTATTAAAACAAAATTATGGGGATTTAATTGATAGATTACACAAACAAATGCCTAAAATTACAAGTGATGGCAAAAGATTACAAATGATTGTTTGTTCAGCAACTTTGCACGCTTTTGAAGTAAAAAAGATGGCCGTATGTATTTGAAATGCATAAATAATTTATTTAAATATGTAATACATTTATTTTAATTTTTAAAACATCTTAATAGGAACGTTTAATGCATTTCCCAACGTGGGTTGATTTAAAAGGAGAAGATGCAGTTCCAGAAACCGTACACCATGTTGTAGTAATGGTTGATCCAGCAAAAGATAATTTATGGCAAAATTTAAGAAGACATATACAAACGGATGGTGTGCACAGTCGTGATAACGTTAGAGCAGGAAATACAGCAGGTTAATTTTTTAATACTTTATTTATTTTTTTATTTCTAATTAAATTAACATAAGCTCCTAATAACGATTATATAAAATTAATAAATGATTTTATTTTCAGAGGCTCTTTCTGAAGCAGTAAAAATGTTGAAAGGAGAATATTGTCTTAGAGCTATAAAAGAGCATAAAATGGACAGAGCTTTAATATTTTGCCGAACGAAACTCGACTGTGATAATTTAGAACGTTATTTAAAACAAGTTGGAGATCGAGAATTGACTTGTGTTTGCCTACACGGCGATCGTAAACCTAATGAACGTAAAAATAATTTGGAAAAATTCAAGCGCGAGGAAGTTAGATTTTTAATTTGTACTGATGTAGCTGCAAGAGGATTGGATATTACAGGCTTACCTTTCAGTTAATATTGATATTTAATATTCTTTATTTTTTTAAAATTTGTATAAAATTGTTAAATTTATTTTAATTTCTTCTTCCAGTGATAAACATGACTCTTCCTGATGAAAAATCAAATTACGTCCATCGTATCGGTCGTGTAGGAAGAGCAGAAAGAATGGGTTTGGCAATTTCATTAGTGTCCAGTGTACCAGAAAAGGTCTGGTATCATGGTGAATGGTGCTCCTCTAGAGGCCGTAACTGCAGCAACACGAATCTTACTGAACAAGGTGGTTGCTGTATTTGGTACAACGAACCAAGGGTAAACATAAAATGACAAAAACTAATTTAAATTAAAAATGAATAAATTAATAAAAATTATATAATGATTTCAGCTGTTGGCAGAAATAGAAGATCATTTAAATGTAACAATACAAATAATAGAAAATGATATCAAAGTGCCAATGAATGATTTTGATGGTAAAGTCGTTTATGGTGAAAAACGAGTAGGAATGGGTACGTAAAAGATAAAAAATTTAACCTAATTATTTAAGTATATGTACTTCAGCAATTAAAAAAATGTGACATTGATAAAACTTTCTTATGACTACAGGATCGAATTACGAAGATCACGTCCAAGAAATGGCTCCAGTAGTAGCAGAGTTAGCAGCTCTCGAATCACAAGCGCAACTCATTTATTTAAGAAGACATCAAACTGTTCGATAAACGTAAATTACCAAAAACTTAACAATAACCTTAGAATAAAGATTTTTCAATAATCGCAACAACTAATTCGCTCTTTTCTAATCATATTTTAAATAAAGTCTACGATTGCAGAAAAATAAACGTGTGTTATTATTTTCTTATATAAATCACGATAAAATTTTAATTAAATTTTGTTTAATAACTTTAAATTTAAATAATTATATGCAATTGATCAACTTTATAATAAATATTTTGATTAGCATTTGTCTTTGTAAAAATTTATTTTGTTAAAAAAAATGTTTTTTTTTTTAAGTTTATAGCAAATTGTTCTAATCATAAAGTTTCCGATCTCGAATTAACGATATTTAAAAAGGAAAATTATCGCAATTAATTATTAATAACACAATTGTACGTATGAAACATATAGGTTCAGAATTTACTGAATGACTTAATTTTTTTCCTTTTTTTAATTACACATATAATTTATACACATAACTCTTAAAATACTCTCGAAAGCAAAGGTAAACAATTAACTTTCAGGGTATATATAAATGATCATACTGCGTTTTTATTAAGGATCTTCCATTTGCATTCGCTTGTGGGGCATTTTTTGTTAATGCGTGTATTCGCGCACTAACTTTATTAATTTTTTTATATTTATATTTAAAGAGAGAAAGAGGAGACAGAGGGGAGGGAGAGACTGTGTGTAGCCATGTCGAAGAGACAGAAAAGAGAGAGAGAGAAGGGAGAGAGAGGGACAGAGGGATAGAGACAGAGAGGAGAGTAGAGTAGAGTAGAGTTTAGAATAGAGTGAGGGACAGATAGAGATAGAAAGAATGAACTTTGGAAGAAGCATCGACCTTGCCACGCACAAGTGACAAGCGCGAGCGAGCGATTTATACACGAAGCATCGTTTTAACGCAGCCTTGGTAGAGTATTGTCCGACTATTCGGCAAAATCAATGCGTCCTCGAGAATCCATTGTTGGCGGTATACATTTTACTGAATTGAGTGTCCGTGTGCGTGTGAGAGTAGTATCCGTTTTACGTATGTGTATGTCTGTCGTAATTCTCTGTTTTGCGTATGACCGCGTAATCTATGCATCATCGTAATCTGCATAAACTTACGTCTAGAATCCTCTTTTCTTTGCGCAATAATTAATTCATAATACAACAATCGTTAAGGAGACATTTATTTCTTCGACTGGAGTGTGTGTGTATGTTATGCATTGTAAAAATCATTGAATTCATTATTTCGCGTGGTTTTTTTTTCTTCATTCTCTCTTATTCGCGTTTGTATATACTTTACTGTAACGTTTACGTTTTATGGATCCTTATATATATAATATGTATATGTATTAAATTGATTTTGCCCTCTTTAAATGCAGAGGCGACCGCTTAATCATTTGTACAAAGCATTATAAGAATTAATACTGCGATGAAAAACAGAGAACGGAAGGAAAATTGAGCGATATAAGTGTCTCCTTAAATAATAAAATCTTAACGCGTAGCTAAGTCAGTTTCGCTCGAATCACCGTTCAAATTAAGGTCGTTTATTTAAACTTTACCTAAACGGGTCTTTGTTCTTCTCTCTTTTTTTTTATATGCAGACAATCATCACAGAATGAGAATGAAATATTTCCTCCTCCGCCTTTACCTCTAACACCATCTTCTTTGTATCTCCTTCGCTCATCTCACCTTTTCCATTTCTTTATTTATTTTTTTAATTTTTTTATTTAATCTATTAGATTAGAAACACGATCGTATGTTTCACTGACTTCTCTTATTAGATTCATTTATTTATATTTATAATGCAACTCTCTTTCTCTGTATACACGTTTTCCTTAAATCTTATGATTCCATTCTTTGTCGCGCTACTTACACGCATGAAAATGGCACCGATAAAAAAGTTTTTTTTGCTCGCTGTTTTCTAGCGCTCGTTCGATTTGCAAATTTCGACTTTACAATTCATTCTTCACTCGCTTCTTTTCTTTTCTTTCGCAAATAAATATATATATATATATATATAT
>UELX01005966.1:0-12059 GCA_900480035.1 Eupelmus urozonus | reverse complement strand
TACATGTGTTAGTTTTGAGATGTGAGACATCACAAAAACTCGATTTCTATAGAAAAGTGAGAGAAAACAGTAAACCCCGTCCTCTAAAGGTTAATCTGGCTTTAACGGAATGTCGGAGCGGTATGACATGGTGATCTTTACTGTATTTCCAAGTTTTTGATAAAATTATCAACTTTATAATGAATCTTTATAATTTTATAAATTCAAAAAATTTTTAATTTTTTTTTTCTACTTTATAATTTTTATTAATGGGTTCTTTGTATTGGTAATAGCTAGGGCGCTCAACTCATAAAATAATGCTAGAAATAATAAGTTTATTAAAAATCCAAAAAACGTTTTAAACCTTTAGCAATAACGCATTTATGTTGAAACTTAGACGGTTTTGTATTTCCAGGTTTTTGTTAAAATTATTAGTTTATAAATAAACGTAATGAGTTTATTGGCTTTGTAATAATAATAGCTAGGTCGCTCAGTTTATGAAATAATTATAAGTATACAATTTTTTTAGTATAAACAAAATAATTACATACGTTATAGCGCTACGATATCCTCTTAAGTACTCTCGAGGTCGCGAAATCTTGTAAAAGAATTGTATGCGCCCTCTACTGGCACGCTCTTTAACTCAAACAACACCCACTAGAGGGCGAGTAGAATTATTCTACAAGATTTCGCAACCTCTAGAGCACTTAAAGCCAGATTAATATTTCTCGACAGGCGTCGATACCTAGAGCAGCTAGTTGCATTAAGAAAAGGCTCGGTCTAGCCGCTTGCCTTTATTGTTTTTAATAAAGCAACACGTATATAGGACTTCAATCTTGAATGATGATTCGTACTCTGCCCTTTAAAACGAATCTTAACATTTTGGTTTTTATAGTTCGATATTTTATTTATCTAAAATTTCTTCTTTCTCAAATTATTTTTATACTCATTTAATCAATATTGCCACCAGAATTATGTACCAATAGAAGTCATTGCTATAAATATAATTTTTTACAATATTTCTATAGGTAATTCTATAAAGAAAATTCTATTGGGTTACTTGTACGAAATCCTATAGGGAATCCTATATGAAACCTACAGGAAATCCTATAAGATACTTTACAGGATTTGAGCGCGAAATTGCTGGAGGACTTCCTGTAGAAAATCCTATTAAGATCCTACAGGAAGCCTATAGAATCTCTGTAGGAAATCCTATAGAATTCCTATAGGACATCTTACAGGGATTTTTCGTGAGGATTAATATTTACTGTACTAAGTTTATTAGAAAAATAAAAATTAAAAAGAACAATATAAATTGTCAAAATGCACTTTCAAAACATTTATAATAAATAAATGTTTGCGCTTTACATATAAAAAAGACCAAGGTCAGGATTAATTTCTAATTTTTAAAATATTACACTGCAAGCCCAGAGGAAGATTTCAGCCCAACATATTATGATAAGATGACTAAACACATAACATTTGATATTTATAAAACTTTAATTAAATACACTAGATGCACTTTTTTCTTGTTGTTAACAATTCTAATCGTAGCTAAACTAATCTCCGGCTGCATAGCTTCCATATTATCTAGTGTTAATAAAAATAATATCAATAAAAATAGTTGCCCACATAACAAGAACAGTTCGAAGAAAATACATTAAAAAAAATATTCTATGCTAAAGTAAAAAAAGGAATTTTTCGATTTGTAAAGTGTAAGATACCAAGGCATAACAGTTTCGTATGTATTTTTATTCAATTTTTTAAATAAAACAAAATAAACACGAACCGAACTGACTACTCCTTTATTTTCATCGAGATAATATTTGAACGTCCTTCTTTAAAACTATCTTATCGAAAACTGAATTTTTATACAATATTTATTAGCAACTTGTTATCTGCTGATAAACATTATTTTGGTGATAAGGTTTCTTAGTTCTGTAATGCCAAAATTTAGTTTAATTATATATTTTAAATGTCATACTGTAAAAAATAAAATTAATATGATACTTATTTAATTCTATTATAAAAAGCCAGAATAATTGGTTGTAAATCACAGATTTTAAACTTTTAGAAGTACTTTCTGGCATTGAATGATTGACAAAAATGCTTCATAAGTCTTTGAAAGCATTAGAAAGAGTATGAAAAATATTTTAATATGTCATTCTAATTAAATACTACTTGAATTTTAGCTGTACTGACTCACTTTAAGTTTTCATTAGTTTTCATCAGTTTTCCAGGAACTTTAACTGGTTGAAGAACATGAATATCATTTCCAGCTAATTTAGGTTATTTACGTCTAAACGTATAATCTTACGATTGGAATAAATATAGTATTGATTATGGGTCTTTATAATTTATTTTAAAAAATATGAGCTTCTTTACAACAGAATTATTATCTTAATTTATTCCAATCGTAAGATTAAATTTTTATAAAGTGATTTAAGTTTAAAACTACCTTTAAGAAAGTTAATGCGCTCCAATCAAGTTCAAAAGTTGATTTTATTTTCATTATCTATTCTATACATTTTAAAATCGTTAAAAACTCATAAATATACTAATTAATTTCATAATATACTGACAAAAACTGAGAAAAAAAATGTACATTTATGTGTAACATTTTAATTGGACGGTATCACGTTTTAAATATGTATAATAAAATAATATTTGAATTATAGTCCTTAAAAAGGTTTGTTTTTCAAACAAAATTGAATAAAATTTTTACTTTTATATTAAAAAATAAACGAAAATTTTTATTCCAAAACAACTCGTCTATAAGATGTTCTTCTTTTTCTAGCTGTGAGTAACAACTCCAGCACCATCACCTGGTGTGAATCCATAAGATACAATGGTGAAAGTGCTACTTAGAGAATTAATAACTTTTAATCGGCAAAGTAAAATCTTCAAATTTGTTACGAGATGCATATAATGTTACTTACGTTTAGTAAAAAGTTTAATCCTGAAAACAAACGGAATGTTGCACTAACTTCTTTAAATATTTGAAAAATATTGAAGTTAGAGGAATCCCAGTGCAGATTGCAGTTCATTTAGGAAAAAAAGTTTCGGTCACCAGATAATGAATTTTCATAGTATTGCTCCTATATCTATCTCATTATCTTTCTATTCCTAAAAAGAATAAATGGCTTTTTAGTACGGAAATAAAGCTCAAATCTAAAAAAAAAGATATACAAATGCAATAATATTGTGATATTTAATCCTCTTTTTTGGATTTCAAAACATCAGCACTCTATTACAATTTATCACATAAGTGTACACACAATGTTAAGATAATTTTATATCGTAGTCGTGGAATGTGGAAGTTATCAATTGCGCATAGATTGTCAATCAGTGTTTTATCTTGGCATATATAGTGTAAAATGTTTCAATATAATCTATTCTGTGATTGCCCGATAATAAAGTTAATTGATCAGCGAAACTAGAATCAAGTATCAATCTTTTAAAGATGTAAGATTACAATAGCAGAAAATAATATAAAAAGGTTAGTTGTAAAGTAAAAACGGAGACTTCAAGATGATTCCAACGTGTGTATTTATTGTTGTGGCAACGTGCTTCGTAATAGGAAGCAGTGCTTTAGGTAAATTATTCAAAATTTTATAAGTAATTACTGCAGTTGATCAGTTTCAAAAAATAATAAATTGCCAAATAGTGTATATCCTTAAATATTTGTAAAGACAACATTCAAGATTATGTTTACTATATCTAATAAATTATTTCGGATTTGTGTCAAAGTATTGATTAGCTGGACTATATTTTCAGTTTCTACAAGATGAAAGGAACCAAAATACTCAACATTTTTACAATGACTTTAAGAAATATTTAAGAAAATAGTTTGACTTAAAAAACATTTATATAATTAAGTCCATTTTTTGTGTCTTCAAGAAATTAACGTTTAAATATTTTAAGCTGCATTCGCAATTTGAGAAAACAAGTTGAATTCTAACAATTACTATTAATTTAATTCATTATGACACATATAATCATGGTTACAATTTTAAATATACTGTTTTTTCTTGGTGCAATCTAGCAAAACGTAACGTTTGTACTGTCAGTTTAAAAATGAGTGGACTTATTTTTTCCTCCAGTTTTTATTATTATTCATCAATTTCATACACATCAAAAATAAATTGCATTCCAAATTAAATATCAACAAACATTAATTTTTTGTTTCACATTATTATTCAATTTTCATGACAATAGAAACATGTGTAGCTACAAGCATGCCTTTTTGTGCATTGTGTGTAATAATTGAATTAAATAACTTTTAATTAATCGATATTATTAATTCAATTTATATCAAAATTTCGAGATTTTATTTCTTTTTTTAATTATAAAAAATTAATGATGATTTATTTTCAGCTATTGATAAACCATCTTATCTCAATATTGTACCTAAAGAACAATGCGGCAATATTAGCAGTCGCATCGTTGACGGTAAAGAGGCCCCAATCGGTGGCTTTCCGTATCAGGTATCCATTCGTAAAAACAATCGTCATTCTTGTGGAGGATCTATAATCAACAATCGCTGGATTTTGACTGCAGCTCACTGTCTTATGAAGTATGTTCAACTATAATCAAACTATGTATTATTTCACGATGAAAAACTTAACAAACAATTTGTACTTATCAGATTACTAATACAACTATGATATTCACCTTTTAGTTTGACACCGGACGGTTTGACTATTGTTGCTGGAACAAATACATTGAACAGTGGTGGTAAAACTTTCCAGTCCGTCAAAATCATCTCGCATCCTAAATTTAATCTGGCTACCATTACAAATGATGTAGGAGTAATTAAGGTGAATGAAACTATTGAATACAGCAAGTATATTCAACCTATTCCTTTACCAAGTTACGACGTGGACGTAAATAACTATCCGGCCGTGGTTTCTGGATGGGGTAGAATTGGAGTGAGTAAAATTGTTATTTATTCTTTTTTTATTATTTTTATTATTCTATTTAGTATGTAGCAAATAAATATATCAATAAAAATGAAAAATTTATTATAAAAAATTATGATTAAATTTCACATAAATATACAAATTATATTTATTTATATAAATATATAAATTTTCATTATAAGGCGAACGAAGCGGTCCCTGATAATCTTCAATACATACCTACATGTTTGATGAGCCAACAAGCCTGCAAGAAGTTGGTAGCAGATGTCAGTGAACAAAATATATGCTCATTCACCCGAAAAGGACAAGGCAACTGTTTTGTAAGATTTAAAGACTTAAAAATTTTCATAAATAAAAATAATTTGCAAATTTTAATTTTGGTTTTCTTTTATAGGGAGACTCAGGCGGTCCATTGGTCGCCAATGGAGTTCAAGTAGGAATAGTGTCTTACGTGTTGTACACCTGCGCTTATGGTTATCCAGATGTTTACACGCGCGTTACAACTTACTTAGATTGGATTAACGAGAATGCCAAATAAAATTCATTCATCGAACCATTTATAAAAATTCAAATTTTGTAATTATACTGTAAATAAATTTAAAAAATAAAAGTACTTCTTAAGTAAGAAATTTGAATTTTATGTCTATTAGCAAGTATATTGTATTTTAACTCTTTTACAGAGAATGTAATGACACATCCACGAAAAATAAAATAAAATGCCAACATTAGGATCAACCACACAGACAAAACATCATTCAAATCACATACCTCTTCTGCCCAACAGCGCCTGTCTCCTGCAACCCGTCCCACGCCACCCGCAAGGGACACAAGACAGCTTGCGCGCGCACGCGAAGTGAGCGATGCTGCTCGTCCGCGCGACTAGGCGCATATAAGGAAAAAGTCGTGGCTCGCTCTAGTATCGGGGAGAGCAAAGAGTCTCTCTCTCTCTCTCTCTCTCTCTCTCTCTCTCTCTCTCTCTCTCTCTCATTCTCTCTCTCAAACGCGAGCTCACGGCCAAAGGAGAGGAGAGACGAGAGAACGAATCGGAAGTCTCTCGGTCTCTTAACGTCCGGACGACTCTCGCCAAGCCTCACATGATCGGGAGAGCATGATGAGACGTAGCGCGCCGAGGGAGGGCGCAAGAATGTGCACGCCGCCTCGCAAGGACGCTGATGTCTTTCTCTCTCTCTCTTTGCCGCTCGATTTTGAACGCGCGGCCGCGACGGCGCGCAGACGGCCGAGCGAAAGAAAGCGAGCATCGTGGGCAGTTGGTATATATGGCTTCTGCAAAAACCGAGATTCGAATCTGCTCTGAGTAACTTTTCTTGCTTCTCGCTTTCGGCTGATCTCTTTTATGCCCTTTCTTCTTCGCTTGTGCTTTCTTTTGTTAATTCATTGCAAATTATGATTGAGTTTTTGATAAAGTTAATGAAAAAAATATTATGAAAAAAAAATGATTTACAACAGAATTAATTATAACATGCAGTATCATATAAAAATAGTAAAAAGATATTTAAATAAACTTGATAAAGTGAAATAGTAATGATTTATTGTTGTTCAAAGGAACAATAATAAAAGAACATAGTATTTTTATTACGAAATTATGATTATATTTACTATATTGTATCTGTATTTTACTAGATATGATATGTAATAGGTAGTAACAGGTGATTCGTAACAGCTAGATGAGAAAGTTTTGAAATATCAGTAAAAAAATGATATTATCATCTTAAAAAATAATTATTTTGGGCTGATTTTACCGGTTAAGAAATACACAATTTGGGTCAATAAAAATGTCTTGAAATTAGTTAAAAATCATTTTATGCTAAAGATTTACCAGTTTTTTCCTACTACTTTCTCCTAGCTTTCTTTTTACATAATATTTACTTTATTTATTTACTTTACTTAATTCATGTACTAACAAATAATTTAATCAAAATTGTGGGAGAGTTCTTTTATCAAAACAAACAAAAAAAAATTAAGAAAAAGTTTCAAATATTATACATATATCAAGTAGCAACTACTAAATTAAAAATCTATTTAAATTTAAACATACTTTGTTTATTTATTAAATTTAAAAAAATAAATCCATTTTCTTGATCAAATTTATAATTTACATACTCATATATGTAAAGTTAATTAAGTTTAACTTTCTTCTTGACTTATTACCTTAGTTTGTTTACTTTTTCACAATTAATTATGTAATAATCTACTTATAATAAAAAATGCTTTTACTATTAATTTATAATGGCTTATTTAATATGAACCACAATTTTTTATATGATATTATTAAAAAGTACTGTATAATTTATAGTTTTTCAAGTTACCGAAGTTCTTAGACACGATCCATACTTGTATTCAAAAAGAAAATATCTAAGAACTTAAGCTTAACGTTTCTCTTTGTAGAGTCGCTGCCTTTAATCAACGTTAGAGAAGTATTTGAAATTCTACGAATTATAAGAATATAATTTTAAGTTTCCCTTTATAATAGAATTTATCATCTCTAATTATTTTCAATAAGTAATAAAACATTTACTGTTTTCTTATAGGCTTATTAATTCATAATAAAGTATAAATCGATTGCTGAATAGTAAGCTGCAGTCAGTCGAAAATAATATTCTTATTAAGAACAGCTTCACCATTTTTAAACAAATATGGAAATATTAGACGGACCATACTTTCGTGTAAATAAATTTCTTTTGAAAACTTGGGGACTATGGCCTTATTTAAGTAAATCTAGAAAAAATGTATCTTTGGCTGTTATAACTATTAGTGCAATTTCAATAATCATACCTCTAGTAAGTAAAAGCATTCATTAAATTAATATTAAGAATAGCACACTAATTTGTTTATAAATAGTTCTTATAAAATATTTTCAAATTTATTATTCAAGCACTTTTATTTATTTTAATTTAAATCATATTTTAAAAAATTAAATAACTTACTTTTACTTTTTTTACTTGATAATGGCACAATATAAAAGTTAATAGTTAAAAATAAGTGCTAAATTTTAAATCTTTAAATAGTGATAGAAATAATAAAGCTCTACAATAGTAGTGTCTCTTAGTAATATCAGTGATGATTTTTTATCATACATAAAGACAATAGTGAATTTTTTTTTCTTTGTTCATGTAAAAATTTAAAAGTTCCGAATTGTCATTAGGTCAAAATGGAATAATTTTAATAGAAAAAATAATGTATTTTTATTTACATTATAATTTTGCAATAAAAAAAGTCATCATTATGCTAAAATAAATTTAAAAAATGATTTACTTCTTCGAAAAAAGGGTATATACATATAGATAATTTAAAAAAAAAAAGGAATTTTTAAAAAAGTAAATATTTTTTCTTATAAAAAATGCTTAAAATCTATTTCAGGTCACATAAATCACCCGCATTTCCACACGGAAAGACCGATGCGCTATGCACCATGCTGAACGCATGTCATCATTCATGTAAGTGCACGTTCACTACGCAGCAAAGTGCTTGTATACGCGCGTAGCGTGGCTAAAGTTGTTAAAAAACACGTCAACACAATAAATGCGCGTGTCTATGGCGACCGTCGATTAACGAGCATCGCTTTTAATAATGAGAGAATTTCTGTCAATAATGCCGTGCACTTCCAAACAGCATGAACCCTTAACATTTATTATAGTGATCTTGTTTATATTGATTTAAAATGCGATCATAATGTAATATAGTTCGGGCACGATTATGAGATGTGAATAGGATTGCAAACACTACATTTCATGGTACACTAGTCTTTCCGTGCATAACTTAATTGGCCAACTATTGCACTGTACAGACGGGAATTATCGAAATAAATAACATTTAACTATCAAAAGCACTTTCAGATAATTATTACGTATTAGCACTAATAGTGCATTATGTGCCAAGGGCGATAAGTGTACCTTTATTGCCCGAGTGTGGAGTTTGCAGTACGAGTCGTAGGCGAGCTAGCATGAGCCGAAGGTGAGTGCGTACTGCGAGCCAAAAACAAGTACTGCAACCACACGAGAAATATATAAAAAATATAATATAAAAAATAACTTCAAAAACGACATCTGGACGTATGTATGTATGTATGTGTATATATTGTCTATAGCAACGGGCAATAAAATTTTCTTTATTGCCCGTTGCCCATAGCAATAAAGACCATTGTCCTGTTTTTTATTGCTCGCCGGTCTGATGGTCTTTTAAGGCCCGCTTTTGGGGCCAATAAAACACGAAAATCGTAACTGTGTTACATAAAACATTTTATTTTGTTTGTCTATTTTTATCATTACAATGGCTTCAATGAATTTAAATGAAACTATGAATCAGTCTTGTATTTAATGTGATTTTATTAAAATTCGTAAACTTTTAAATGATATTTAGAAAACGTGAAATTTACTATAAAATAATAAAATAAATAACGATTAAAACAATGTCTCATGAGAGTTCACTTGATAATCGTGTAAACTTTTATTTCAATATAATAATACATTTCGATACGGGTGCAGAAGTTGGTTATTTATTTTGTGAGACGCTTCTTATACTATGGGACCCGAAAAATCATCTTAAAATTAGGATTTTAAAGTTAGAGTGGCATAAAAATATATATTGATACAAAAAGTGGATAGTTATAAACTCATATTTAAAGGAAAAATGAAGTTAATAAAAAATTGAATAAAAAACATTTACTAATATATAATAAAATTTAAGATACTTCGTCAAAAAGTAATAAAAATATTATGATTATACGATGATATGAAGACGACTAGAAATAAAGAATTCATAGGCATCGGAAGCTTAGGAAAAGCATCCATCGCAAAAATGTATGGTTCTTTAAATTCTAGCAAAATAAAGCCGTGCTCTTTATAAGTCCTCTTCTCCCCTTTAATTTTTTATTAATTATAGAATGTAAATTCGTAACAATACTATTAATTTAATAAATACTAACTATTAACTCGAGACTGATTGAAAAACTCTTGTTAAGAATAATTAAACTATTTTATAGGTAAGAGGAATATTATTAGCAGAAGGAAATACGATTATAATTGCTGAAGATTCAATGGCGGCATTGTACTTTGCAACTATTTACTTTAAGTATCTTTTCATGTACCTTTATGAAGACGAAGTAAGTTCTTTCTTTTAATGAAATCATTGTATTAATAGCATTATCAAGAATTAGGTTTCTCTTCTTCTTTTTTCTTACAAATTTACTAAAACTGAGGGAATAAAGTACTTTATTCCCGCAAATTTTATATCATAAATGTTAGGTTGGCACAACTCTAAAAGGGAGACGATTCGTAGGCGTTGCGCGAATTACAAGACCGACAAGAGAGTAAAGTCACATATTATTCGTGAGGGAAGTAATTAACAGAGGGAATAATTGAATTTACTTTCGAGATGCATATAGTACTTTATTCCTACTTTAAGTGTGGCCATTCATTTGATTTTATTGCATTTTTTTAATAATTTTTCTATTTTTTTTTTTTAACGGAGTGTGCGAAACTGTCCTTCTTGTACTTGTTTTGTGTGTGCGAAGTAGCTGTTTTACAAATGGCATGCGCGAAGAATTTCTGAAAACCCTTATCCGAGTCTGAAAAAGCTTTTCTTCCCACGTTACACATCGTATTTTTTCCAACGAGCGCAAAAAAGACCCTTTTTTGCGCCTAAAATTGGTAGAGGGAACTGTGCATTTTGAGTCGTACACAAATCAATGGTAAATGTAAACAGGGCGGAAACGGGGCCATTTCCACCCTGCTGAAGAGGGCGGAAATGAGGCCATTTCCAACCTAGGGCGGAAATGGGGCCATTTCCGCCCTGCTGAAGAGGTTCAGTTCAAAAGGCCCATGGGAGAGAACCCTTCGAAGCGTTTTTGTTTCTAGGTGAAAGAAGGCAATTTTCCAATTTTCATCAAAATGCATGACCCGGAGGGTTGATCTTCCCCTTGTTAGTGCACGACACACCAATCGAGTTACAATGCGGCTATACGCTATGCGGCCACGTACGATATAGCCGGTGTATAGCATGCAAGATTTGGACTTGGGTCTAAGCGCTATGCTTTGATCTAGCCTAATAAGATAATTATGTTGTTGCATCCAATCTGTAATGTCAGAGACAGCTACTAGTGGGTATCGTCCATTGGAATTCCAGGCGACAGCCCGGAACCGCGAAAATTTCCAAAATAACGTCAAACAGCAGCTCGCTTTCTTCATACACTTTAGCCACATTTTCTTGAAAATATTGAGCAATATTTTAGTGGGCGTTTTTCAATTTGTTTTGCTCATTTATTGCTATAGGCGGGGTTTATATCGATAAGTGGGCAAAAAAAATTAAATAACATTCGCTGGTTAAAAAGGGATCACTATAGTCCCACTTTAAGGACGTTCTCTCAAAAATGATTATAACATTTTTGGAAATTTTGAGATTGAGTTCGTTTTACTTACCTCTACAACAGTTATTACTTTTGGGAATACTTGATACATATTCTAGACACTTTCTATTATCATTCTAGTGTTAGATATTACGATTTTTGAGGTTCTTACATTGAGTGATAACTATATAATATCTTAAAACACAATTTCTAATTTAAACCCAAGATTAGCACCGTTTTAGCGAGAAAACGTCCGTATAAATATAGGTAAAAAAACGCGAAATCGTGCATGTGTTACAAAAACATTTTATGTTAAAAAATACTGGTATGAAATTAACGTATGAGTTGTTATGTTAAATATGACACAAAAAAAATTTAGAGTGTGTAATTAAAAGTCGCAGTTTACATTATCATGTAAGAATTGAGCACCATTATTATTGCTGAGCGTTCTTAACTAGAGTGAAATTGTAATTGAAGATCAATGTCACTTATTCTTCCAGTAACTTCTTCACTCAAGGTTTTAGATAGTGCGCGTATCTATACAAGCATTCTCTAAAAATAGTGTATTTTGATTCTTTTACGTAGTCCCTGTGTTGTGTACTGAATCAGTTTTCCGAAAATGGCAAATTAAGAATTAATAATTAAATGATTGAAAATTAATTTATAAATTAAACTTAATTACACGACATTTTCCCTCATTTTTTAATTTTATTATTGTTCACCAAGTGTACTTCCTCGGAAACGATGTCTCGTCGACCTGGAGGTTACCCTTGGATACCTGAACATCGTCTATAGGT
>UELX01005965.1:0-12063 GCA_900480035.1 Eupelmus urozonus | reverse complement strand
TATTTACCAGTTGAATAACATACAATTACAAAGTAAATAATTGCACATATAATCATGTTACAAAAGTAACCCAGCAGCAACTTATAATTTATAACTCGTTTAAATTGATATTATTTTTATACTCGTAGAACTTATATTAATAAAATTCGTTATATCAATGTAAAAATAATGTAATATTATATTTGAAAAAATACAAATTGCAACTTACAAGAAAAATTTTTGTATTAGATCCCAACGCTCTCGCTAAAACAAATTCTACTTTCAAACAAAAAAAACTATCAAACAAAAACAAACAATCTCTCAAAAGCAAATTCACCCAGCTATCCTAGAATTTCCCCCTGATAAACAAACCATTACAAAACGGCCCTGGCCAGTCGGCTTATCATCGACTCTATAACCATTACCGCTCCCAATAGCGCCGACCTACTAGTGAACGAGAAAAGGGAGGGACGCAGGCGAGCGTACGAATAACTGTGTCAAAAGAAACGCCTAGTTAGATAAAAAAAAAAAGGGAAGAAGCGCGCGAGAAGTGAAAATGAGAGACAGCCGTCGCAGAAGCCACGAGGGTAAAAAAAGGAAAGCAAGCTATGGAAACAGAGCCAAGGCCGCTTCCGCAGAGGGGGCGAGCTGCCTCGTCCGGCAGCCCTACCTCCCCCTCTGCCAAATGGTCTTCCTTCAGGGTATACGGAGAGAGGAGCGCAAAATCCCCAAGAGAGCAGACTTGAGGAAACCTCTGCTGGGGGAAGAAAGAGAAGAAGAAGAGAGTGAGAGAGGGGATCGAAAAGATGGAGCACGAAAGCGAGCGAGCTGAAATTTTCAGAGCACCCGAGCGAATGGTACCCTCGATGATTGAAACGCTCCTACTCAATTCGACGGGGTGAAGTTTTTTATTTCGTTTTTGGATCCCAGGGAGGTGGGCTTGGCTTTTGTTTTTTTTTTTTTTCGAGGGGGAGAGTTTAGTTTGAATTTTGCAGTTTGAGAAGTTAGATTAAAGATGAAATGCAGTGAAATAAGTTTGTGTGTGTATGCGTGTATATGTGTATAAATATAAATAAGAGTGCTCAGATTAATAATCAATTTCATCTTGATAAAGGTTGTTATGGCTTGATGAAATTCGTGTACATGTGCCATGTAGAATTTGTATTTTCTGTTTCTTTTTATGTAAAAAAAATGTTAAAATAGTTATTTACTTTATAATTTTAAATGTAATTTTATTTGTTTTAAAAACTCTATTTTTAAATATCTTATATTGGAATAAATGAGCTTTGGTAACAAATTTTTTCATCCGGTATTTTAAAATACTAAATACTAAATGCCGTAAATGACTTTCCTGCATGTCAGTATTTTATGCACATACATACTTATGAGTTAAATATTACACGTAAACTCACGTAACAAGGAAGATCAAAGTGATAAAGTAGTATTTTCTGAAACTCACCTGAAACAAAGAAAAAAAGCAATTAGATAACGGGCAATTTGAGAAAAATAAGTTGGTCATTTAATATTTTATAGTGTTAGAATATATATGCTATTTTTTTGAATAGATAACAAAATATCATATTATTTTTTTATAAAATTTCAAAATGATATTTTTAATGAAATGGTCAAATCATTTCTATAATTAAAGTAATGAAACTATTCTATAATTAAAAAGAATGTTTCACCTAAATAAATTTACAAAAATATAGTATGTCACAACTAAACATGTACATTATAAAAAACAAATATACTGATATAACAGCATGTAAAAAGTTCAAGGGCTCTCGTGGTCAAACATCATTACATTGAAAAAACTATATACAGAATATCGTAAACAATGCTTATCTCACTGCAATTTCATTCACACTAGAGACTACCACACCAACTTCTCAAAATTAAAACATTTTCCCGAACGTGTATTGACCGAAGGTATGACGCATGCCTTTCTTTACAAAAACACACACACAGGCGCGCGCGCGTGGCAGTATTCATGGCAGTAACCTTACAGACAAAAAGGTAAAAAAAAATCGTTAATAACATTAGCGTGAAACCGCGTTACAAATATAAACTCGGCTCTCTCACGAAAGCAGAGCTTAATCAAGCTCCGACCCACTTCCCTCCCACCCTTTGGCCCTAAAAACTCTCCAATTAAAAGCGTTTTCCTCTCCGCTTTCCCTTCACGAAAAAGCCTCGGGACGAAGAATTACCGCATAAAGCGCGTACTTATATACATATAACTGCGCCCGCATGGCATTTGTTATCGCGATTATTATAATTACTCGCCGAGGCTATCTCTCTCCATCTCACCTTTCAGCCGAGCGTGCACGAGAAACGCGTATTATATACACATTTACACATACACACACACACGCACACATACGAACTCAAGTACGAGCGAGCGCGCAAGTAGATGGGGTTCGTGTAGGGTCAGCCGAGATGCACGTATACGTATATGGATTTCCCATTTGGGGGGTGAGAGACAGAGAGAGAGAGAGAGAGAGAGGGAGCAGGTGACGGCACGTGGAGAAGCTTGTTGCCGCGCGCGCTCGGGCACGTGAGGGAGAGAGGGAACTTGAACACGCTCGGCCTCTATGTGTGGGTATATATGTATAGAAGAAGAGCCGAAGCGTTGATTGCTCCATACGACGACGAGAGCGGCTCCTCGGCCAGCCGTGCACGCGCTGAGGTTTCGGATAGTAGCGGGGTTGAGGGTTTTTGAAAATCGAGTTTTGCTCGATGATTTGGTGGAGGAGGGGATGACCGAAGGATTTGAGTACGTACAGATTAAATTAATGTATGATTCGGTGAATTGTATTTTTTTTAATTGAGTTGGAGAAAGATAATTGCGTTCAATAATATTCAACAGAATAATTTTGTTGATTTTGAGAGTTTTGATTTTTGGAACGTTTATTATTATAACGGAAAGTTTAATTTTAATCCATCGAACACAGTTACGAAATTAATAAATAATAAAATCATTTATTACGTTTTATCAACGAACAGATCCATTTACTCGTAACACAACTATGCGCAGAATCCCTTTGTAACATCGCATACTTCAAACACATCCACTTCGTAAAAGCAATCACGAGTATTTTAGAAACTTGACGTTAACAGCGTGCTTTCATCGCGTGTCTAAAATTCTGAAATACATTTTATCATAAAGTTTCGCCAGATTTTAATTAATCCGAATTTAATTCCATGAAAAAACTTCAATACAACATACACATTTCCAATTTTAAATGCACAAAATATAATTATCGAATTTTTACCTAAAGAAAAAATTGTCAACCTCAACTCAACCTTAATCCAATCTTTCTGCAGCTCAATAACCATTCCCAATCCCAAACCATCACCCCGGCAAACCCATTACATTAATTAACCTTCCCACCCCCTCCGACCCTACATTCACAAAATATCACCGCAAGCCCCAACGTCACCAGACTTTCCACACCCACCTAATCAAAACGACGCAAGCCTCGGCTCCTCATCAGCATAATGCGCTCTCAAGAGCCCGCAGCGCGCGGCGCCTAGCTGCGTGCCGGCGCTACAGCCACATTCCTACGACCACTTCCCCCCCGTATACCTAAACAGCGCACGCTCGGGCTCTTCATCCGAATTAAGCCCCTTCGATGAACGCAGACGGGCACGCGCCATCAATCGGCGTACACCAACGCACAGAGCGCACGAGCCAGCAATTAGAATCACGCGTCGGCAATTTGCACATGATGCTCTCGTCACGCGAGCGAGAGAGAGAGAGTCGTTCTAGGACGTAAGGGCTGGCTGCGCCGAGGGATCGATCGATTTCGCGCTCTGGCCGGCGATTTTCGGCCCGTCGGAACAAGGCCGAGGCCGTCTATTTTCGAATTTCTTCGACGATTTGTAATGCGCCCCACCTCACCGGGTTCTGCCCTCTCTTCCTCTGTTTACGTGAGCCACTGGCCGAGGAGAGCGTGCGGTTTCGCTTAGGCGAGGAGCGCGTGATTTTCGATGACGATGTGGGTGAAACGGCAGATTTTTCGCCGCGCGAATTCGCTCTTTCTGGCGGCGATTAATTTATAGGTCGAATAAAGGTGGACGGGGAGAATGACTGATGATTTTTTTATGGATTTGCGCACGCGGCCCGTGTGATTTGTATTAAAATTGAGAGGAATAACAATTTTGGAGGGTTTGAATTTGCGATTTTTGTTTTCTAAGGGAGAATTCATTGTTTTATAGAGAGTAGTTTAATGTTATAGTTTTAAGTTTACTGCACTATAGTGCATTGCCACACTGACAAAAAATTAGTAAAAATATTTGTTTATAATTCAGTGAATATTTATTAAACACGAGTAAATATTTATTTAAAACAAGCTCATTTATTTGAATTTGAGAAATACTCATTGGGATTCAACAAATATTTTTTTGGGAATATTCAAATAAATATTTAAACTTACTTATTTTTTGTTTCATTGTACACCTGCGCACATATTTTTATAGTTATGATTAAACCTTAAATGTTACCGATCTTGTTTATCGCTAATATTTAAGGTTTGTTATAATATCCAAGAAAATATGCACGTAATACACATGGTTATCTAATAAATTTAATGGTAATTAATGTTTATTTATTTCATATTTGATAAATATTCTGGATCACTTTATGGCAACGCACTATTAATACATCGTCTTATGAAAATCTTTAAACTTGTAAAAAGCAGTCAGTAATTATTAGTAAAAAGATAGACACCGCGTTATTTTGGTTTTTTATCGTCACACGTTAAGATTAACATCGACAGGTTATTAACTTTTTTACTTACTCATAAAAACTAAATCATTATGTAAATTAAAGACATTTTGTAACACGTCAGAATAACTTTTATTCTCTTCAACTATTTTACGTATTAATCAATTTATTGATAAGCTATTAGTTTTTATTTATAAATAATAATTTTGTATAAACAAAGTATATTATGTAGTTAAAGCAATTTTTAGAAGTATAATACTAGTTATAACGGTTTTAAAATATACAAGTAAACTTAAGGCTGCATTCTGATAAAAACATTTTCATAACTGCTTTTTTTATGAAACTATAATATCCTGACCCGAGAAATTTTTTTTTATGCAGTTACAAACTACTAGATCTTATTTCCATTACCTTCATATAGATATATAGGTATCATAATAAAAATGTTTATGTTGAAAAAACATGTAATGAAAGTTTAAATAGACATTTTAAACTTCTATTACATTCTTTCGCGGATAAAAAATATTTATATCCCATTCTAGAAGAACATTTTTATTTCAAATTTTCTATATTAATAGAATAGATAAGGATTATATTAAATTTTATCGACATTATGAGCAAACAATCAAATTTCAAATTCTTTTTACATAAATACTTTTTGAAAATAACAACATATTTGACATTTATTTTAGATGATTAGTCATTGCACTTTCATTTATTCTGATGAACTCTTTTTAAAATTATTATCAAGGTAAAATTCTAAATTGTCAACCTTAATATCTATTATGTCTATAACTAAAAATTTTTACTAAGTTATCACGTCCAATTTTTAAAAAATTTTAATAAACTGCAAACTATATGATGTGCCCTTCTACATAATCATGACGATTTTTTTTTATCCAGACGGATACTAGCATCAAAGTCGTCATCAGCCATTTGAGTTCCACCTTCTCTTCCCATTCTATTCCATTCCATTGCCGCCGGGGGACGTTTAAACATACACATACACGAGCACCCACGTGACACACATGCTCACATATCCCCACGTATGAAATAAGCTGCCGATCGATTCGCACCTGAAAATTTCAGGTAATCGATGCTTAGCCGAATGACGCGTATATTATGAACGCATGCGAGCGTTTGACTCGAAAGTGCATGAAAAATTAATTAAGTTTTTTGGAAAAGCGTGCAAGGAGAGTTTCATTGTTTAAGTTTATAGGAGTTTTATAATCAAATGTTAAAAATAAAAAGCATACGTTTACCAGCTCTCTTATGTTTTTGATAAAATTCAAAACACTGGTTATAAAATTATTTAAAACGCGTATAATATTTTTGTAAACTAACTATATCAGTTGTTGGTTTTATAAAGGAATAGATTAATAGTTGATCTTGTAGTTAAAAATGAGTTTTAAATTTCAGAAATAAAGTAGAGTAAGAATCGAAAAATCCATGCAGCATTTCCATAGAAAATCACATTTTAAAGCCGAATATTAAAGTAAAAACAAGTTAGAGTCGCAAGAAACTGAATACATCAAAAGTTAGATCTCTTTTATTTCCTTTATCAAACTTCTTACTTAGAGGATTGAACTGCTTTAAGATTTTGACTTTGTTTTCGGATATATAAGCTTTCAATTTCTTATAGCGTTTTTATAAGGATTCTCAATTTTTATTTGAGTTTTACAATCTTTCGACATTCGATTTAAAATATTATTTCCTCGTGCAATAAAATTATTTCAAATTCAAATCTAATAAAGTAATAAAATAAAGTTAAAGTTAACCAACTTATACTTAAAATAAAAAACTATGAATGATTATATTTGTTTACATTTACATGGTATTCCTGCAAATCTTTTTTATTAAAAGAACTTTAAAACTTTTGATGAAAACATTTTTAATTAAAGAGATATTTATAAAATAAAAGTTAAATGCGTAATTTTAAAAATAAAATTTGTTAAAGTACTTTCTATTGATTGAAACTGCATGGACATTAATTATTGATCTTCAGTACAAATGCAAAAAGAATACATGCTCCCAAATACATTTATGTATGAACCGTCACAGTTTATCAGGAGTAATTTAAAAATAGTTGCGATCATTGATTCGAAAACACATAAATATTATTCTTTAAGTTCCATTAAATAGAATTAAATTTTCAAGAGAAAGTTTAAGATTTACTTTTTGAGCGTGACTTTTTAAATGTAGTAAACTGTATAAATAGAATATTTTAAAAGCACCGTTTTGACCATTACACGACGAGTTCCTATTCTGTAAGCGGTTGCAAGAAATGAATTTGAGACACGTACAAGTTGAAGTGTTACTAAGAATTATTTCTTCGCATTATTTTAAATAATTCAGTTATTTCGTGATACATAGTTGGAAATTGGACTTCGTTTATGACCCGCAATTTGAGCCTTTAAGATTGTTTTTTAAAAATTTATAAAGTTTTTAGTCTTTAAACCCATAGTCGATTAAACCCATTTTCAATTATTGTAAAGTTCTACGATCTTCAATGTTCATAAGATAAATAAAAAAAATGATTACGTTTATTTCTGCAAAAAAATTAAGAATTATTAAAAATTTGAGATCTGATGTACTGTTTCATATAACTTTAAAATTTAAAATTATTTTAATTCAAAAATTTAATTTAATAGCGTTCTTCAAGAAACTCTGAAAACATCTGGTTTCAACATACTTTACATTTATATGGTAATTCATTACTTACTTCTGACCTAAACAAATTTTGCGATATAACCTGTTGACGGAAAAAGTAAACTTATTGTATTCTCAACAAAACTTTAATAAACTTTTAACACACACATTTACGTATATACCAAACCTACACATACGATTCTAAGACAAAAAAGTAAAAAAGAATACATCCAACTAAAACAATTGAAAGCTAAATCAATGCTCAATCCAACAGAAACTGAAAGCTCAAGGATAGAATCACCCACGCGTTCATTAGCCGAGTTCAGAATCGAGCCGATCAAAACCGAGCGCACGAAAAAAGCCTAACGCCGATACTTTCAGCTGTCAAAGTCCAGCTTTGGTGATAAAATAAAATCCTCGCACAGATATTCCACGCCTCACAGGCTCGCTCTATCAATTGTTTTCTCGTTCTCGCTCTATTCTTTATCTTTCAACGTGGCCGCACTTCGTCCTCACTCGTGTAGGCCGCTCACGAAAAACTCGCAAAAAAAACCTCAGCAGAGACAAAAAAAAAATAGCTTCGTCGTATGCAGACGCGCGCGCAACAGTCGGCCGGCTGGTCTACATTTGTATGGAGATTTTATGGACTGCTTGCACGACTTTCGCACGCGCGCTCAGCTACTCTTCTCTTTCTTTCTCTCTCGCATTTCTGTCGCTCTTTTTCTTTGTAGCCACCGGTTCTTTGGGCTAGTGCGACCCGCACAGGATCGGGGCGTGCTCTCTTTATGGAGGGATATTGTCTACTTTAATCTGGAAATGTAACATGTGGTTCGGAGATATGAGATGCTTGTGGGTGGAAAAAGTTTTTCTCCGTAAAATATTGTAAGCGTACTCTGCGGGAAGAATCCGAATGGGCTGAGCTTGGTTATAATCTATAACTGATGTATAAGATGCTACTTCGGATATATTTATGTGATATTTTATTGCATTCGAGCTGTAATATATAACATTGATTTTTATTTATGTTTTTTAATCAAAATCAAAAGATAAATATTTTAAATTCCAAAAATTGCAGTCTTTTATTGAATATTGAAGTATATTACGTACATACTAAAAAATAAAATTTTGATTTGTGTATACTCAAAATAAAATTTGTTTTCTTTTTGCGAGTAAATAATATTTTTTATAAGTGTTGGAGGAAGGAATGGCAAAATAATTTATACACGAGATACAAAGATTAATAATTTGCTGTTGTGAATCTTTTTATTATAAAAAGTGTACGGTTTATCAATTAATTATGAATATAAAAAAGTTCGTAATGTGGAAGAATAAAAGTATCCTGTTTTATTTGAACTCGTTTAATCATCTTCATTAGTCGTTTGCTATAATGGCAGCTTTTTTGATAAATCTTGAAATACTTTCATAACTTCTGGATTCATAAAGATATTTTAGTATTTAATCAGATAATGTTTCAATTAATGATATTTCATTTTCAGTATTTCTTCAAAGTTATTAAATTAATTTTGTTCTTTATTTTCTTAAGAAGAATCATATTTTTGTGGACCGTGAAAAGTAAAGAATTAATATTAAATGAAATTTACACTTCAACGTATTTTGATATTAAAGTATCTAATATTCATATTTCTTTGAAAGTTTAAATTATTCTTCTACATCAGACTTGAAATATTTATTTTTAAACTTGGAATTATTTTTAAACTTTTTTTTACCATTTTTAATTTTTTTGGTTTATTTAGAAAGGTGTTCTCAATTTCATTTTAGCGCTTTTTAAAATTTTTTCATTGATCGATGCTTCGCATTATAAAATAATATAGTTTAAAGATTTAAACATAAAAGCCACTATTATATCTCATTAAGGTGTTCGTAGTTTCATAACAATCTCAAGCATTATTTTTTATTTCGAGCAGCAATTACGCTTTATTTTGAGCAATTTAAATTTTTAATGAGCAGTGATAAGCATTTCTAATTGGACGCGACAATATCACCCCGATACTGCGCTAACCTCATTAACTTGAAATTATAATCACAATACTCATGCGCACTAAATTTCTACAAATAGATTGCAGGGAAAAATTAACCTTCATCATTTCACACGCAATCTTCCTTCCCGCTGCAAACTAGCCAACGATCGACTGAATCTATTTCTAATTATAGTCCCACAATGGACCAAACTAAACCATCTCCCTCTCTTTGTTTACGCTATCTTCCAGACTATCCATTTCTTCTAGCCGTGCAGAAGCCGCGTAAGCTTCGCGTGAGTTCTGATGAACGTAGAGTGAGAGAAAAAAAAGAAAATGTAACACAGCCATGTGCGCTATCGCGATGCGAAAACTGGAGCGAAAAGCCTTTTTTAGAGCGCTCTCGCGCTCGGAGATGCGTACGCATCGAGGTTAAGACCCTGACACTCGCTGTGCGCGGCATCGACGAGCGAGATGACGATCCTGCCGTTCAGTTTGCTTCTCTCTCTTTTTTCCTCCTTTGTCATTTCCTTTTTTTTTGCCAGATACGTACGTGTGCAGCGATTATGGACGATCGCTGTGCGATTTTTTCTCCCGTAATTGCTTTGGCTGTCTATTTTTTTACGATAATTGCCGGGGAGAGGAGATTAGATAGGGTACTCTAATGAAGAGCTAAATATAGAAGAAATATTTTTTTTTTTTTTAATGTGATCTAATGTGTCAAAGAGATGATTGTAGAATTATATGTTATTGTGAAACTTTACTGTTTGTTATGTAGATTTCTAAAAGTTGAAATAAACAAGGATCTTGTATAAGCTTGACTAGAAAATAATTCAATAAAAGATTAAAATATGATATTGATTTAAAGTAATGTACAATAATAAACTAGTAGGAATCATTATCTAGAAGTCGTAGAAGAAAGAAAGTAAATAGTTATATTTTCGTACTAATCAAATTGATTTCTAAAATAAGTTTTTGCTTAACTCACTATACTCATATGAAGACGTCTGAATAATGAAAGGTTTTAATGCGAATTAAAAGGGGATACTAACAAGGAAAGTCTAAACCCTTTATTGGTTAAAAAATTTTGCTTTTATTCAAAACGAACTTTATTAGGCTAAAAGTATTGACAAATTTGAGTCTCTATCTATGTCAATGGGTCCTGTTTCATGTTTATGTAAATTAAGAAAAGTATTTCTTCTTTAAACGTAAATAATTTGGCGTACAAGTTCTTACCTTAAGAGTCAAATAAAACTATAGAAAACAAAGTTTAATCTCCAAAAAATTAGATCAGCAATTGCAGGATCTACTGACCGAGACAGCGACTCAAATTTGCGAGTACCGTAGCCTAAAATAGTTCTTTTTCGATGAAAGTAAAATTTTTTAACCAAATTTTTAAATCTCTTTGTAAAAATTATTGTATTTGTATTGTAAAAATTTTTAAATCTCTTTGTAAAAATTAATAATCGTTTTCTAAACTTTGTAACCTAATACTTTATTCCGAAATTGAGCATATCAGTTCGTATTCCTTTATGTAGTTTAGTAGTAACTAAAGTGTTAGAGAACACACCCAAATGTGACGTGACTTTTGACGTCACGTATGGCCATTTGTCATGACGTCAATTTAGCATGGTGTAGATAACATTTTAGTAAGAATAATTCTATGTCGGGTTGTCATCTTATCGTTACACTAAATAACATTTTCATCTTTAAATAATTTGCGTGTCCTGGTTTCGTAAAAGCAATTTTAAGTTTATCTTAGTTCAAGTTACATTTTCAAGAAAATTTTTTAAAAAATTAAAAAAGTATTTAAATGCGACGTTTGAATGAAGTACTAAGATTTTAAAAATGTTAATGATGATGTGTCAAGCATTCTAAAATTTTAGCCTATATAATATATTTTTCAAAGTTTTCAGGTAGAACTAAAAGTATTTAAATTTAAATTTAAATTGTATGAAGATAAAAATTACTGTTTTATTTAAATGTTATAAATACTATTTTTACAAAAATAAGCCAATGATATAAATATATAAAACTAAAGTAATTTATAGAAGAATGGATAACAATCCAATGGTAACTATAAAGAAAGTAAACCATTTCACAATAAAATTGCCGTATCACTGACCTGGTTGTTTATGAAAAAACAACACCGATTCAGATTTAATACGATACAAAAGTTGATATAAGATTACTGTACTACAAAAAACTTCATTATAGACTTTTATCGATCAGCCAACATTAAAAAAGGAATAAGTTAAAAACTTATATTTCAGAAATCAATAGAATAGGCATAAACGTATCAAGTGTGAAGTACAGTTCAACTTTTTAGCTTGACTCGTATTGCAAAAAGATGTCAAAAGGACTTAAAAGTACATTAAAAATTTAAAAAGTTCGAGCGTCATTTTCGTATGTGATAATTAGTTAACCACATGTGGTAAGAGAGAAAAGCAGAACTCACGTGAGAACAGATTGATATAATTTTTGAGACCGTTGGTGCAAGTTTAAATTTGCTTTACGTCTTTTTTACACATTCATTTTTTTGAAAAAGATATTTTTAAAACAAAAAAATATCTCTTAAATATTTTACAAAATAACATGAATTCTATCTTGTGTTTGACATGAAGTATGTTCTAAAATTTTTTAAAACAATCAACATTTATCCAATATATAAAAATCCCATTCGAGATTATATCGTTGAACGACTTTAATCAAAATTGCGAGATGTCTCGAACT
>UELX01005964.1:0-12067 GCA_900480035.1 Eupelmus urozonus | reverse complement strand
TCATTGTAATCGCTTTAGGATCTTGACGATTTCGTTAACGACTGAAATATCGAATGTTAATTTGTTGTAAACTTAAGGCTAAAAAACATTATTAATGATCGATATGCTGTAATAGAGTATCGTTACTGAAAAAAAAAGAAAAAAAAAATAACACTTGGCCCCGGGAAATAGTTGCAATATTGCACCGATGTGTTCAATAAATTAAGTAAGTGACGATTTAATAATCTAGCGCCAACGATCTACCTCATGAAGTACAATTTTTTTGCCGATGCAGATGCCTCAAGTCGATCGGCAAATTGCCTAATACAAATGTACAAATTCTTCGATGATCCTCATTATATTTTATTTTTCCTTTTACAACTTTTACAAAAAAAAAAAAAAACAAAATAATTAATAATTCATGTAATCCGCTTGTTAAGCATAGATATATATCGCCTAGAGAAAAAATTTATATACATCGCATATATACATGTTAGATTTTTAAGTTTATATATCCAAGTACAAGAGCGTACGTCTATAAGAAGGCCGATTTTCTTTCATTTTTATTATATACTACATACCCATATATATCGAATAAGAGAACTTTGCGAATGCGCGTAGGCGCGCGCCTGGAGAATTATATTATTGTGTAAAGGAAAAGAGCGAGCGAAAGCGAGTTGCCTTATAATGAACTTTTACGGGGGGTCCGTACAACGGTCCGGCCGGCGATGATTTATACGAGCCGTGAGAGAGAAAAAAAAGAGAGAAGATTTTTACGAGGGAGGAAAAAGTAGAAAGAAACTCGGACACGTGTACGCGCGGCCATCTCGGATATACAAGCTCCGATGTTAAAAACACGCTTGGCAGGCGCGAGGGTCGCTACTTTTTTCCCGTCGATACCGAAATAAAGGCGCCGATAAGGGGAAAAAACAGGGCGCGCAGGGCCGAATTTGATTTTTGTCGAATCTAAGCCTCATGATAAAGTACAAATGACGATTCAGAGTACAAAATGTTGCTACCTCAATATTTATATAGAGTATGTATTACACGAATAACGTGGAGTTACCTTTCTTTGTTACCAATAGTCTATATATGTATACACACACACGCAGAGATTATTTTGTAGATTGTAGAGTCAATGTTGTACCTGCACCTCTATGTGATTCAACGACAGTTTCCGCTTACAGCTCCGATCGAATTCCATTTCGGGCTCTTTTTATTTCTCGGCTGATATGCAAAACCGTGTATGTTTTCTGTCGCACCGTTTTCCGATCGCACTATTTAGCAGCGCAAAAGGGATCGTGGAGGGCGAAAAAAAAACAGATTGCGCAATTTCGTTTCTTCTATTTTTAAAATATCGATGAAATTTTAAGTTTCGAGACTGTCGACGGTTCAAATTTTACGTACTAACACGAAAAATAAAAAAAAAAAGAGAGAGAGAATTGAAGCGATCTAGAATCGAGATTCAATATTGTCGATGTGATTGGACACTAAATGACGAAAAAATAAAGAAAGCGAGTTAAGTGTTTGTGTTTGGCTTAGCCACTGCACCCATTAGATTGTAAGCGTAGCGTCTAGACGTAAATGATTGACAAAAAAGAAATTAAGCATCACTCGAGTGAAGAAAACTATTGTTTTTAAATGATTGTTGGTTTGAAGATAAAAAAAAAAAAAGAAGAAACATGCCGCGACGAATATAGAAAAAAAGGGCGTGACGAGATTTTTGTAAGCCGCATTTGCGACGGGATGCGGCGTTTATCGAAAAAAAGAGGGGCCTTTATTAAAATAACGCGTATCAGATACCAATTTTTTACGATTATCATTTATAAAATTTATATTATTATATATATCTATAAAATTTATATATATATATATCAGCACAGAAATGTAAATATTGGTGAACAATCAGCTGCCTTATCATAGCAACTACTGTTGTATTGTTCTTAAGACTGATTTCTTTTTATAAAAAAAAAAGGTAAATAAAAAAAAATATTAGATATATACATGATAGGCAAACTGTACCGCTTGTATATCATGCACACAGGCAAACACACCTCGGAAGATCAATAAGAAGAACGAGTGCACGCGGAAGTGAATCTAGCAGTGCGAAGGGGGAGAGACGAGGGGGCGAAAGAGAGATAGAGGATTTTTCTTTTATATATGTACGCGCGCGCACTTTCCGAGTCTCTCCGCCGGCAGGATCATTTCATTTAAACATGAAACATGCAAAATATATATATATTTTCTCGTCGCGTGTTATTCGAATAATCATATTGTGCAAGTTTGTTATGAAATATATATTATCGATATCCATATTCCCTAAAGTGTTGTATTTTTTTAATTCTGCGTAACCCTTCCCGCAAATTTTTCAATAATTACGAATGTAAGAATTTTAAGTGGATTAAGAGAAGAAATTACATTAATAATCAATACGAATATTTTACTGTAGCTAGAATATTTTCTAACTTTAATTAAGTACTGAATCGTACCAAATCTTAATACTATTGCAATTACAATATCACAGACTTTTTTGTAATACGTTTGTTTATTATTGAAACAGCTCTCGATACGCCCGAGCTAAATTGAATAGTTTGCAAAAATATCGCAGTAATATCGTTTCATTCTTTCAGCTTGTCACGTATCCACATCATACGTCTTTACAACGCGAGCTTTCATTTAAATATATTTCCAGCCACCCGCCGGAAGCGGATTTTTTCTCACTTCGCATCCGGTTATCTCGTTCGCGAATACACCTCAACCTCCGTAATCCAATAACCCCTAAAACAAAAAAGAAAAACCCATCCACCTCTCCAGAACGAAAAACGAGGTTGCGCAAACGAAAGCTACTTGTCTAAAAGCGCGCGCTATCTTGCCAAGCATCTATATACTAATCAGCGCTTAATTCCAGCTCTCCGCTCGGTCAATCAGCCGCATTATTCCAGAGTGGACAATGCGGCCAGCGGCGCCTCTGCCAAGTCCCGCTCCGAAGTGAACGAGCGGACGGGCCAGCTAGGGAAAAACCGCACGATCGAATCATCGTGAAAGAGCCGCAGAGCAACGCCTCGGGAGCGTATATATATATGTCCGTCATGTCGTCGCGATGCTATCCGAAGAGCGAGCCTTCAGCTCTGGATTGCTGAGAGAACGTTTGTTTCAACGTTGCTGATGTAACGTTTTTTTTCTCTTTCCATACACGCGTATCTAGTGAATTAGTGAAACGTCGTTCGATTGAAAGCAGCGACACGGGCGCGTTGCACAATAAGCGACGAGCACGGCACTTTCATCGCTCGCCTTAATTAGGCCTGTATAAATAGCGCGCGCGTATGCACCGTCATAAGTGGCCCGGTGTGATTGATGACCGATAAACGCTGATTAATAGTCGGCTTAATTGATGAATAGAAATGAAATGCAGCGCGATACCTATACAGCCGTCGCGTATACGCGTACATTTTGAAAAATAGCGGGCTCGTTAGCTCATTAAAAAATGAAAATCAAATTTTGAAGCAGCGCGCATGTATATGAGGCGGCCCGGGGGCGACGCGAATGCAGGGCGCGCGGGCGCGTTGTATTTGCATTTAGAAAAGGCAAACTTTCGAATTTGAATTTGTTGCGGCGCAGCTCGACAGGCTACATTCTGTACGTGTAATTACGCAAGTTATGGCGCGGCCGCGGGATTAGGATAAGTTTGACCTGGATATACAGGTGTTTATCGGGGGTGTAGCGAGTGTTTTTTTAATTAAATTTAAGGCGTCTGTTTTCTGTAGTTAGCGCTGCGAAAGGTTTTTCAGCTTTGGGAGTTGAGTTTTGTATTTTAGCAGAAGATTAAACGGGGTCACGATGCCTTTATTTAATTTTGCTTATTGTACTTTTGCTATGTTATTCCCGGAATAATTAAATAAAAAAAGTTCCTACTTGTTCTGGGTTAATGTAATTAAGGACAGTTCGGACATTATACTATTGGCGTAACGAAAAACATTCAAATATAGCCGTTAGTCACTGGCCAAAGAAGTCGTCCATCTTCCGCTGAAATCTATTTTTGAAAAAGACTTTAAATCACCGTTAAACGTTGAACCGACCGTAAAAACGTTGATAGATATGTTTACCATGTCGTTACTGCAATTTTATTGAGTTTTACCGACGGCGGTATTACAGCGAGGACTACACGGTCACTTTTTAACAGACAATTTTCTCCGCGTAATAATCTTTGAATGCTTTTGTGCTAGCCTTGCAGAATTCGAGGACAATGGATAGTCGGAGCGAGTTGAGTCTGCGAGCTGCTCATTCTGCCCGCGGAGCCCAGTGTAATTTCCAGATAAGAGTAGTCGAATTCTAAAAAGGGTATAAAACTCTTATTACGTTGTTAAAATAAATTAATAAAAATAAAATGAGCAGGCGAGGAGTATAATAAGCGCGGCAGCGAGAACGTGACTCTATGCTCTTCTGAGGAGTTGTAAGAAAGAAACATGCACGACTAATGATGTATTTTGTATGCCGAGATTTATTTTGCATTATACATAATTTTTCGCGTCATTAAAATTGTTCCTCGCTGAATAGTCATTGTGAGAATTAAATTCATTTCACCATTCACGTTTTAAAATCATTATTTTCGAACCATGTGCATAAAACATACTCGACTAGCGCTCTCTCAACTCACGTGAAGTTTGAACACATATCTTTAAAATCCATACGCTTCCTTTAACAAAAACACCGCCATATATTTACTCTTTTCCGAAAAGCAACCTGATTTTCCAAAAAATAATTTGATACAGCTCATCCCCTCCACCCTCATCATTAAAAAAAACACGCCAAACGTTCGGTCGGTAATTAAGCTCGCGCGTACCATCACACGCGAATATATATACTTAGAAAGAGGGGAAAAAAAGCGAGGCGCGAGGACAGGGCCATTATCCGCGCGAAAACAGAGAGACAGAGGCAGAAAAGAGCGGAAAATTCGTCGGCGCCGCGCCGGAACAAAAGTTGGAAGAGAGAAATTAATGCGAGAGAGAGAGAGAGAGAGAGAAGGTGTGAGAGCGCCTCATTAACGCTCCGATTCTGCGCTCCGGGCGGACGCGCGAATAATCGGCCTAACTGTCGCGTCGTTTGCGCGCTAACGATTTTTCGACTGAATGAGCGCGCGCAGAGGAACTGCACGTGTGTGTGTGTGTGCGGCTCTTTCTCTGGGTGCGAAAATGCCACGCGCGAGAGCTCGAGTCTAATGAGTTGTTGGCCGTTTCAATCGAAACTTTTTAAAAATTTCCGCGCGCTCTTTTTTGATTGCTGGAGAGCAGCCGCCGGCTGGAGAATTTTCGGAGGGTTTAATGAACTTTGTTGGATGTGTGCTGATGCGATGGATCTGTGTGTTTTTTGGGGATGCGCTTTTTTAAATGCAGCTGATAAAGGGGGTAGTGATGCTGGAGGGAGCTGTGGCTTGCATGGCCTGATTCAGAATCTAATCCGCGCGGCGGGCTTTAATTATTGAGAGCTGTTTCCGGGATGTTTTGGCTGGTTGTGCGGGTTATAGTGGTTTTAGTGTGGATATGTTATGATTGTTTTGTTGTCAACGGAGGTTCGAATGTTTATATGGAGTCGGCAGAAGCATCTAAATATTTTATGGAGTGGGATATACGTATGTAATGTTTGTTTATAAGCAGATCTTAGTTTAACGTTTAATTATTCGGGATAAACCAGATTGTGCTCGTGAAAATAATAAATGTGTATTTATGTGCACTCGGCGACAATGCATTTGCAATGAACTTATTTTCAAAATTATTTTTGAAATTCTCCAGTGAAGTTACAGCGTAGGAAGGAGAAAAACCAATGAAAAGTTATGATATTTTAAACATTTGCTGACATATTTTACGTAATTTAATCACTTCTACGAATGACTAGTTGAAGATTTTTTAAATACTTATGCTTGGAAAAACACAGATAAAAATAAACTGAATGACATTTTGAAAAAAGACATCAGGAAAGGCGCGGAACTTCAATCAGTAAAATGAGTTTCTTTTAATGTTTCCGCGATATGGTTTACCAACGCATATATACGCTCTCATCGTAAGATTGAAGTCGTTTCATCTCCGTAAAAAAATGTTCCCAAGCAATTTTTATGGGCAAGCCGCATTTCAAAACGAAGATAGAAAATTTAAAAGTACTTTTTTAAAGTTTACACTGTAATTTCGCATAAACATAATTTCGCATGGAATCTCGTTACTTTGTGAAGAAAAAAGCGTCTTAGAGGTATTACCTCAAAAGAAAATTTAAGCACTTTTTTATTACGGTCTCCAGATGCATTTGGTAAGCGCTATTTACAGAAATTCTCAAGACTGCATTAAAATCTTGATATCGAACTCCCCTTGAGTTATTTTTATGAATAAATCGTAAATTATTAAATTATTCCCTATAAATTTAATAAAAATTTACTAGATATGAAACATTTGATACACGCATTAAATGAAATCAATTTAAAAAACGTTAAAGATTTCATAAACATATATACATAATAAATTTCAAATAATTACCCACCATAAACATTAACAAAATAAAAACCAACCACTCTACATTTCATTAGATTTCTCCATCACACACCCATCAACTTCATCTCTAACATTTCATAAAATTCAATCAATCCAAATTCCACACTGATATTTAACTCGCAGTTACCCCAGCGGGCACTTAACCGTCCCGCGTCAAAGAGCAAAACATTTTTACACTCCCACGCTCTATCCCCCCCGCGCTTATGACTTTTTCCACTTCGAAAAAATGCCTCGGCCAGCCTTGCGCCGATTCATGTTCCTCTCTTTCCAAACAAATCTCGAAAACGTTCCTCACAATTGGCCGGACTTTCCAATAACGCTCGCCGCCGCGAAAAACACGCAGTTTTCCAATCGGCGCCGTTTTTTTCCATTAGCCCCGGCTTCCGCTCTTCTCTCCGCCTCGTCCGGAAAAACAACACCCGCCTCTTTTTCAATAAAAAAAAAAAGCGTGAGCTCGCCTACATATATAAAAACGCGAGTGGCTGTTCCCTCTCATCGAGCTTTGCGCGCCGTTTATACATAAAAAGGCCCGGTGAGTATAAAAAGCACGGGGCAAACACGCGGCGCTCTCAAATATTTGACGCGCGCCCGCGAAAAAGTTAATCTCCCGATTTTTTTTCCGCCCCCGCGAGCGCCTAAAGCCCAAACAAATATAACGGCGGGTTGAACAAAAAAAAGAGAGTCGAGCGCGTATTTAACGTGCGCGCAGGGCGAAAATCCGAGGAAGCGAATCCCGAGTAATCCCGGGGCTAGTGAGAGGGCGTCGATCGGGTGTCGAAGCCGGGGAATAATCGCCCGCGTCTTTTTTTTTCCCCGCCCTCGCTTTTCGCGCGGTTTCGCGCTTTTTTATCGGCCCGCGGCTCTTTTGTTTCCTTTTTTTATTGGACGAAATAGTCCGGGGGTGGGTTTTTTTTTTCGGGGTGTTGAAACGGATGTTCGATGGGGCGCCTTATCTTGGATTTTTGGGGGATTCGCGCTTTTTGGAGCGCTGCTCTTTTGTGCGGGCTCGTTTGCCGGGGAATTCGAGAGATAATGAAGCGCCGGCTGGGATGCGTTCGTTAAGAGTAATATCGTTTTTGAGGCTGGGAATTTTATTTGGGATTTTTTTTTGGGGAGGGTCGTTATTCGCGAATTGGATTTTCGATGTGTCGGAGGTGTTATGGGGTCATTAAGGTTGGAGATTTTTTTTTTGTTTTTTAAATTGTGTTCGGTATATTTTTTCAGTTTTTAAGAGGTAGTGCTAGAATTTTTGATGTGGTGATTATGAGGTATGCTAAAATGTTTTTATTTATGTAATTAATATTCATCTATCGATCTTGTAAAATGGAATCCAGAAACTTCCGGCAACAGTTTAAATTTTAAATTTAAACGTTTTATCTTTAAAAAGCTGTAACTTTAAAAGAAATTTTAAAATAATTTAAACTAGTTTGAAAGTACATAAAACAAATATTTCGTTAATCTCATCGAAGTGCTTTTTTTTAGAATAATTTAACGGAGGGTAAAGTGATGGAAATAATTTCTAATTTAAACTAGTGTAAATTTCTTGTCATACTTTGGGAATTCGCTCGCCTTTCAAAGTTGCAGGTTCTTAAATATGAAGTTATAATACACGCATTTAAATGTAAAATTTAAACTTTTTCATCAGTGTACTGTAACTATACGTAGAAAAATTTTCTATAAAAATTTATTATATTTTATTGAAATGACGTATATGCTTGCAAAATATAAAAAATAACTATTTTTAATTCTAAAATTTATTAAAAATTTAATACTAACTTTATCAAAATATGGAGAGATATATTCTGATTCTAATAGTTTCAAGTTACAGCAATCTTTAACATGCAGTTATTTCGCGTTTAATTATTGATAGCACTATAATTAATTACTATAATTAAAATTTAATTTAATATATTTAGATTAAAATATTCAATTAATCTCGTGAATACAAAGTTTCTATTATTTAATTTAATCAACTCATATTTCATAGTACTGAATATTATTTTTTTATACTTTCTATTTGCAGTCATCAATTGATCGATCCGCTCTCAAAATATCTACAACTATTGGAAACATATTCAAGTTAATAATTGACAGATGAGTTCATACATATCAAATAACTTCGTGCACACAAAACATTTACAAATTAACAATCCCTGATATATATATAACTATTCATCAATAAAGTCAAACCAAAAATATCCCCAAAATTCCTACAAAATAAATACCAAAAGCCCCGCATCAAAAACAATCACAACAACCTCCTCCCACCTAAAAGCCAACCTCGACCCCCATAAACCCCCCATCCACTCCATCCCATCGTCCTCCGCTAGTTAAAAGAGACGCGCGCGTCTTATCAAATATTAGGAGCGAAAAAGTCCGCCCCTGAGAATCCGGCCTGTCGAACCCGTGTCTATCAGCCCTCGCTCCGTATTATTTTTCACGGCGCGCCCGGCTAAAGCCCCGCCAAAGTGTTTTCCTCGCCGTCCCGCGATTTTTTCACTCCATCCACTCCGCGCGCACTGCTTTATAAGTATAATCCTTCTTCCTTCCCACCGCTAAGAGAGTATATATATATAGAAAATTTCGCTGCCATTCGTTCTTCCTAAGAGTGGTACGCCCGCGCCTGGAGGAATCCGTGGTTATATATACGAGGATAGTCGAGCTATTTAATGATTTTACATTTTTCCTTGGGGCGCGTCTCGCTGGTCCTTTTTGCGCGATGTGGAATATCATCCATTTATTCCCGCTCCCGGATTTATCGCTTTATTTCTATATCGCTCGTTTCGGATTCGTTCCTTTTTCCTCTTGCCTAGAGAGCTCGCTTTTTCGTCTTGGGTTATGGAGAAAGAGAGAGGTGGGGAGTGAAAAAAGGAGGTTTTACGTTCGGCGTATGAGATTTTTATATGAAAAGTTCAAAGGACGGCTGCTGTATCGATTTCGCTGTCGTTAGAAAAAAAAGTCGCCGGCTCGTTGTAAAGACTCACATACATAATCAAGCTTTGGCGAGATGTAACTTTATAGGCGAATTATAGGTTTCTACCACTGAAACTAATTAAAACGCGGGCAAAACAAAAAAGGAATAATCAAAATACACACGCAACTCATCAAAAACTCTTTCCCAGCCTCCCCCGCGTCCTTTCGATGCGCAATCACGTCCCGATATAATCAAAACAGCTGCCGAGCCCGGCTCTCCCTCGCTCGGCGTTTTGTTATCGAATTTACAAGCATCAGCGTAACAATCAAGTTTACCGCTGAAAGGCTATTTCGACGGGCGCGCCAGTCAGTTTGCATCTTTTATACAAAACGTTATTCCCGCCTCGTATACACACCACCTGCAGCCTGCTTTCAAACGGGACTTATATTAATTCATTTCAGTCATCATTTTTCTTCCAATTAAAATTTCTTCGTCGTTTAGGAAATCCGGGGGTTGATATATATAATATCAGCAATTGTCGTTCAAGCGCAGGCCGACAGCCACTGTCAGCCGTGCATCGCGAGTATCGAGAAAATGTCAGCGTTAAACCGAACAGTCCACGTGACTCTTTGTTGGACCGCTTACGTAATGCGTGTTTCCGCGATTTCGGTTTGCCGCTGGGATCGATTCGCTGCTGCCGTAATACCTCCGAACGTCTTTTTGTCTATATATATATATACATCAAGCTCGAATCGCGGAGGCTTTTAAGGAAAAAAAAAACGTGATTCTCGTCCCGCCGCGGAGCTCGCCGCGAATAAACGTTCAAGTCCCCTGCAGCCGTGGACTACTTATTCATCGTCCCATCTTGAAAAAGGTGCTCGCAGACGTCGCGCGTACATAGCTCTCGGAGAGTATAAAGCAATCCTTGAAAGGACGAGAGTTCGCAGAATCATTTGGCAAGTGGGTATACGCGGCGAACTCGGGGAATAATATCCTCGAAATTGCCTTTGAGCTCGGGGAAAAATTCCCCTCGATTCATCTCGATTTTCATCGACTGATCCGCGTTTACATTCGAGCCCGCACACGCGCGACGCCGCGTGTATACAAATAGAGCACTTGGAAATTATGTTGATTCTAGCGCGGCAGCTCTCTCTTCCGCTTGTTCTTCATTTTAATTGCTAAAAAAATCGGCGCGCGGTTGGAAATAGGGGGCAGAGCCCCCCTTCGATACTCGAACCGTTCAATTAAGCATTCAAGGGAGCTTGCGTGCTGGCCGCGGCTATAAATAAAAGAGCACTCTGTTCCCAGACTGCAAAAGCGCAATTTAAATTCCAGAATTCCGGCTCTGGCGAAAGCCATTCTCCTCAAAAGCCCCCCCTACGCGCAATAAGCAAGCGGCAGAGTATAGCCCAAACACACTCGGCTATAGCATCCTCCTCCGGCGCGCAAGCTCTGCACATCCGTCCGGGCTCTCCTAATTTCCTCGGCCTGGCTCTCGCACACGTATCCCAGCTCTCTCTCTCTCTCTCTCTTGCTCTGTACACCGGCTGGGAGCGAAATTACGCCGGACCACAGGACAAAAAGGAAGCCGCCTTCCTTGCGAGTAGCCGTAAAAAGGAGCTAGAGAGCGAGCGCAGGCCTCGATCGTTCGGTCCGCTAATAAGGTTCGTTCGTGAAAGGGGGGGGGGCAGGGTGGGCAGCTTCCGATATACGCGAACGGGGAGAATAATTATGAGCTTGCGCGCGCTCACGCGCCGGCAGCCCCGGGGAGTAGTGGTAGTAGGGAGCAAGAGCGAGCGCTCTGAAATAAAGCCGAGGCAGTGGTCCGCCGCCCGCCTCCCCCCTCCCCGCAAGCTCGCAAGCTCATCCCAGACGAGAGAGAGAGAGAGAGAGAGAGAGAGAGAGCGAGAGAGAGAGCGAGAGGAGGGAGAGACAGGCGGCCTGGCGGAGAGAGCAGCCTCCTGAGCGCGCAGTGTACACCTAGCCACCGCGCCGGCACGTCCGAGACGCACGCGAGAGTGTATATATAACGCGGCTCTCTCTCTCTCGTGCAGCGCTCTTACGAATAATACAACTTGGTGTAAGAAGAGAGCTGGATTTTTATTTTCAATTGAGGAGAGAGAGAGAGAGAGAGAGAGAGAGAGAGTGTGAGTGCAGAGTGCGCTTATACGCTCGGCGGAGCGAGAAAAGTGTGTATTATAAAGCGATAGCCGGAAGTGCCGCCGGGGGAGCTTTTCTTTATCGAAAGAAAGAGAGTGCGGAGAGAGCCCGCGCGCCGCCGGCAGCAGCAGGTTATAAAGGAGCGCGACCAGCCGGAACTCTTGGCCGCCGACTGGATGCCGAGGCATGCGCTCTACTACAAATTTCGGGATTGATGTATCGCAGAGCGCAGGTACAAATGCTTGTATTTACATAACACGGCGAAAAAGAGAGAGAGAGAGAGAGAGAGAGAGCGCGGCGCGCTCACGTAGCAGACAGTGAGTTATAGAGATGACGAGGGGGGCTCTGCCCCCACTTTACCGTCCCACGTACAAAAATTCACTATCTATACGGACGCGCGCGCGCTCGGCCTGATCTTTATCCCCTGGAGGGCTGGCTTTTCTCCGAGAGAGTACAAATAGCAGGGGGGTCCCCCCCCCCC
>UELX01005963.1:0-12067 GCA_900480035.1 Eupelmus urozonus | reverse complement strand
TACTTTTGATGACTATCTCTAAAGTCTATCGACTACTTTGTTTATATTAGTTTTTTTTCAATAAATTTTCCATTTTTCTAAAAAAAATCTAGCAGGGAAATAATAACAGCTAGGAGGGAAATAATGGCCGAGGAGGGAAAGAATGGCCTAGGAGGAAAATAATGGGTCATTATTTCCCTCCGACGTCATTATTTTCCTCCTTTAGTTTCGCGGGAATAATAGGCCACTTTCAGCGCGTCTTTTCAGGGAAATAATTGGCCATTATCGTTGGGGTGGGAATAAAATAATATTTTATAATTTTTCTACTGAAATGCATAATTATTAATTTATTTATATAAATGTTGTAAACTTTAACGATCTTCTTACCTCACGATAATTTTAATAAATAGTAAGAAATTTTATCATTATATCCGGATATCTTTTCACTTCTATTATCTTTAGTATATTACAAAACTATGTAACCAAACTACAAAAAAAAAAATAAAAAATTTTTCACTTTCTACTGCTTAAAAAATTTTTCATCCCTTTCCGTTTGCTATCTGCTATACCTACCGCACGTATGCGTCCACCTTTCTACTCCTCTTTATACAATTCGCAATGATCAACGCTTTTCTAGGCTATTCGCTTTCTTCGCGTGGACCAGCTTGCATATAAATAGAAAACGTTTTGCGAATGTGTGTGCATCTGTTAGCATAGACGCACGCAGTTTGTTTAGCGAGCTTCGCTCGCGCGAGGATCAAAGTTGTGGCAGTGAATATTGACCATTTCTTTGTGCAAAAGATAGGGGATGCATGCAGAGTTCTGAGAAATATTAGCGCTGTCTGGGAACTAGAGTGAATGGGAGGAATACTGCGGCGAGCTTGAGTAAATAGCGGAGTTGATGTGTTTATTCAGGGTACAGAAAAAATTATGAGATTTTTTGCGATAAAGATCTGTCTGATAGTTATACGTTTTCATAACAGATTAATTAAAAGAAAACTTTTTTGTTGCTACAAAAAGGCGCTATTATTAAGCTAAAACCGTTTTAAATTTGTTTAAAAAAAAAAACGTTTATACTTCGAAAGTATTAAAAAAAGCAATCTATAATCACAATTTTATAATAACTAGTTTCTTATTTACGAAGCTTTACAATTCCCAAATCAGATAAAAAGGTATTACATTATAACTTCATCAAATTTAAAAAAATATCACTCCACTCCTCTCCACCGCATTAACATCAAACGCACCGTCACTCTAAAAGGATCTTTCCAGCTCCTCTCACTAAACCTTCGAAATCCTTGCCGAAAGAACAATGGGAGCGGCGGCGAGGTGAGAATATCAGGTGGCATAAGCGTCGCCGGCGGGTCCCGCGCTACGTAAGGGGGATTAATTTCAACCGAAATACTCGAGCAATTCTCGCAGGGTATAAGACGCTGCTCGGGCGCTGATGAGGCCGTCGGTCGTCGCGCTTAATGAGATTCCGCTTAAAGACATGTATACCGACTCGGGCGGGGTCTTTACGCCCTTCGAGTTTATCGCTGCGCCCTTAGGTTGTACACCTTCGTCAAGGATTAATCATTGAAAGTTGCTATAATTTTGCTAAGAGAGAGCCCTTTGGATGATGCCTGAGAGGATTAAGGTTGAAAGTGGCACTTGTAAGATTTTTAATTTTAAGGGTGTTTATCAGTGGCCGCTGTAAAATCGTTGATTATTTTTTTATTAAATTTGTTTTTATGAATTATCTACTTTTGTGAATGAAAGATTTTCAGATTTTTTTGTAAAAAAACTTTTCAATAATAATCTTATCGTAGATTCATTGTAATTAAAACTTTTGGCTCATCTACTGAAGCACAAACGTAGTTTATGATGTATCAATAAAGTTTTAAATTACATTAGTCACCTGATTTCCCATTTGCCATATCGAAGTATACTTTGTAAATCTTTATAATAGTTTTTTTCGTGTTTATCAATAGCTGTCTAGTGAAAGAATCGTTTCGGTAGCAAAGTTCGATAATCTGGAACACGTTTGATTGAAAAGTCAAAACAAGCCCTTTTGTTTGCCATAATTTAGCTCAAGAAGTTCATCTTAGGTAAATTTAGATCAATACGTTGTGCTATAGATTAAATATGTATAGATTATATAAAGGCAACGTAAAATATTCTTTGATACAGAAAATGTAAAAAAATAGGTTTCCATATTCTTGATAATAAATATAAAAAATTAAGGAAAACTATTTTTATCTTAAAATAATTTATTTTTGTATTATCTTTTTCTAAAATTAAGATCATCAATTTGGAGTAAGATATTAATCATAGATTATTTATTACTATTCAACATTGTTCATTAAATTAATCTCAATTATATAATATTAGAAAAGAAGTATATAGTTCAGAAAACATTTAAATTTTATTTTACTAGGTTAAAAATATAAATTTTGTACTTGTAAATTTAATTGAAAAAACTTTGAATTAATTATGTTTTAATTATTTAATTCTAGCTAATATACTTCTTGCTTGCTTTCTTTACTTTTTTATTAAATTTAAAAAATTTTACACTAATAATACTTCGATATTAATTGATAAATTATAAAATGAATACTAATTGAAATAGTATTTATTCACACAAGATTACAATTTGCATCACGGTAATTATTTAGTTTTCCTTGATAACATCGCAACTCACTTATATTCTTTTCCCCTCTTATACTGCTTGATGGTTTTTCTACTCTCACGAAAATCAAGTCGAACGATCAAGATTCTCTGGACCTTTAATGTCTTTTACTTCTACTCACGATTCGCCCACTCTTGCTCGCTGCTCGTCATGTTTTCTTGGTCGCTTTTTCGCCTAACATTTGATTTCAGCTCGAGATTTCTGTACCTCTGCGTGCGTAGACAAAATCATCAAGCTGGACATTAAAGAGAGAAATTCGATTCATACTATAAGCTTTCCCCAAGACAGTTTTAGAATTCGAATTTCGGTCAAAAATGTATTTTAGTATTTATGGCGTTTGTTGAAACAATATGTAGCCATCTATTAGTTTATTAGTACTTGGGCATATTTACAAGATATTTTATAAAGCTTATACTCAAAAATGAAAATTAACTTAACTAATTTAAAAGAAAGTATTATGATTAGCGAAATATAAAAATATTGCAAAGAATGGTTATCGTAATTGTCAACAAATTTAATTTTAAAAACTAAATAAATTAATCTCGTTTTAAAATTTTATGTTTAACATTCTAGATTGATGATTCTCTTAACAGAGTTTATAGTATTAAAATGTTATTAAGAAATTTTTGTAACAGTATTAAGTAAAGTTTCCTTGCAAAATCAGCTTATATAAAAGCTCAATTTAAATTCATATTCTCATGTTTATTACATTACATTGAAACTAATTATTAATTCAACGAATTTGTGATAATATTCTTTGAAAGTTTAATTAAAAATAATAAGTCAAGAGGAATAATTACATTAAATGGATACATATACTGAATGTATTTAAATGTAAACTACAATAAACAACGTTGAAAGACTGTGTTATATAAGTGCATACATTAAAATTAAAATAAATTTGTTTCAGAATTTCATTTTAGTAAAAACTTTATTATTTCATGAATGTTTGAGCATATTAATTTTCCCTGAGGTTGTCCAGGTTACATCATGTTGCGCTTGTATAGCAATCAACATCATTGTAAACAATCGAAGCGCTATGACCATTATTCTCAATTCAATAGATCTTACGTCATCCTCGAAAAGGATAAACACAAGTAATGCAATAAACATAGTATGTATATATTGAAAAATATTACAATTTTAGGAATTATACTTTTACATTTTTAATGCAAGTCCTTCACAACTCTTTGATGTTTGTCACACAAAAATAGAAATAATCAAAAGAATATATTCGACCAAACCCGTTCAAGCTTTACTTTCTAGTCCAAAAAAAACTACCAACCAAAAACAAAAACACAAAAGCCGCTAAACCATCTATTCTCCACTACTCTCCAAACACATCCCACCTCTCCAGATCAAAACACACGGGGATCAACTGCGGAAGACGTCGCATCCTGCCAGCGCGAAATCTAAAGTATCACCCACTCCCCGAGCCCTTCGCCGCATACACCTCGCGATATTTTAAGCCCGGGGATTCCCCGGCAAACAACAACAGAGAGGGCGCTGTCGTTTATTACGGGATACGTCGCGAGCATCGCGCTTCAACGCGCCGCGTATGCAAAGTACTTGTTGCATATACCGGCTGCACACACTGCTGTTTGTATCTGCAGCCGGCTAATTTGCATATCGATTTCAGCTGCGCCTGATTCTGGCGCTTGTAGCCTCGAAAAAACTGTGTACACGCGCGCTTTTAGCTTAGCATAATAGACGTGGAGAGGGAGACATTCGCGTAAGCTCGCTGGAAAACATGAGGTTGAAACAATCGTGGGTATGCTGTAAATGTTCCGGCTGTTTGCTTTTTTTTCAAGAGGCCGGAGCTCGAGAGCTTGGGTGCAGTAAAAAGTTCGCCTGTGCACGAAAACGCATGAAATAACGGAATTTTTTTACTCTTTTGAAGTCTGCTCGAGAGAGGGCGAATGTTACTTGCGGCCCTCGAAGTTGGGATGCGAATGTTTGAGGGTAGTTTTTCTGTTTATTAAACGAGGTGATTGTTTTGCTTTGGGGTGGAGTGCTGGGGTTATAACTTTTTATATTTTGGTATGTTTCTGTAGCGTAAAGAGAACAGTGATTAATTAGCGTAAATTAAAGTTTTCAAGTTTAAACGAACTCTATCGAAATAAAAAATACTTAGTAAACTTATACAATTGTATAATTCAGGTATCTACTTACATAGTGGAAAATTTACATTAACTACGCCTCATGTAACGTGAATCGCGTTCACTAGGGAACGATTGTTATAAAGTTCTCTATTATGAACTCGTATTTGTTTTACGAAAAAATTCTTTTGCAAAATTCATGAAAAACTTTTTTCAGCATTAAATTTCACAATCTTTTTATGATGTATTTAATTATAAAATTTCACTCACTTTAACACTCCCTCATTTTCTTCACAGTATTAAATTTCTTTTATAAAATTAAACTGTACCGCGCAAACAAATTTGAAAAAAGTCTCCTCTCCATAAAACGACGACAATAACTTGAAAATTATCCGATACTTCTACAGTTCCAGGCGCACCTCCGCGCGAAGAATCCCGATAAAAGTAAATTCCTCCCCCTGCCCTCATCCCTAAGCTCAAAAGATTTCCACGCAGTAGCGCAAACTTTCCCACTCGACTTCTTTTTTTCGACTAAACAAACATTCGCGCGCTCGCCTTGCCTCTTTAATGGCGTACCTTTGAGCCCTGCACTATAAACTCGTAAGGCTCTCTCTGTGTACATTAGAAATACCCTTTAGAACACGTCTACCAGACGGAGCATCATAGGGCAAGACTTATCTAGACGTCGTAAGGGCGCGCACTGCGAGTACGTAAAGTTTTCCGTCTACGAGTACATTTCCGCGTTTGTCTGCTGAAGCGCTAAGGTAATAAGCCTTCGGGAAGAACAGCTACTGTTACGAATAGATAATTATCTCTGGGTACTCTGGGCGGTTCTTCACGCTTTACGCGCCTTCAAGAGGTGCGGGTAGGAATTTTCTGATTAATATTTTTTTTTCGAGCTCTGTTTTGTTAATTTAATGCTGGCCGGAGTTTGCGTTGTTGCAGAGGGAATAAGTTTTTGGAGAACTTTAGTCGAGATACTGCGAGTAGTCTCGTTGGAGCTTTTCTGAATTAAAAATGCTTCAGTGTTCACTGTCTCTTATTTTATGGTACATTTTTTAAATAAAGGAACAAGTTGAATTCTTAGTTCTAGGTAGTAGAGCCTTTTTTGGAATGAGCAAGTAAGGTTAAATGGGTCCTAGGAGAAACGTAGGCAGTGTGTAAACCTACTGCAATTTACAAAATTACTTTAAATACTTTAGACTTTAAGGCAATGTTTAATTTTCTCTTGTCGCAGTGAAAATTTTGTAAAGTTGTTTTATGAGCTTCGTTTATAAAACCTCTTTACTATTAAAATGATGAAGAAGAAGAATTTCATTCTTCGAGTTTATAATAAACATGGCAAATTTTAATATCAAATAAAAAATATTATAAGTAAACCCTTCATTAAAAATTCAAATGAATATCTTTCAATCTAAAAAGTAAACAGCACCTTAATTTTTTAGAAAAGTAAATTGCTCATTTGTATTATGCAGGGCTCTGGCTACCTGTTTGTCGACCTCTTCAGGAATCTGGCCAGTTTCAATGAAGTCCTAACGTTTGTCACTGTGCAATGTTGATTCTGGACAGTTACTTGAAGAGAATAATAAACAAGTCGTCGAAACGGTGCATTTAACAAATTAATGCGTCCTTATTGAGCTATTGAGTGAATTGACGTAAACTGTCTCTGTTAAAGCTGATTTAGATTGGTTAACATAATAATTTTAAAATAACCAATTAAAATAATCATAGCTATATTTGTGATTCCTTTTTATTATTACTTTATATTTATGGTGTACAATGTTCCATAATATAAGTGTTAATTCTCAAGTAAAGAAATTTTAGATAATGTTATAAAAACATCAAAAAATGTAGTAGCCGTTAAACATTTTATTATTGTCTCATCATCAAAACAATTTCATGTCATTCAATACATCTGTTTACGCAATCCCCGCGATACCAAGCCCAATAAAACTAAAACAAGCCCATCGACGCATTACTCCCAATGACCCTAATCCCATAATAACGATTACCATCATCCCAAGCCCTTCAAGTCACGCCTAACCCAAGCGGCGAGGATCTCCTTATGAAAAATAAATCCGGGAAAATGAGCGCGAATCGCGCAAAACAAAAGAGGGGACCTGCCTCTCTCTCTCTCGTATATGGTATGCCACAGCGCGCTCAGCATTAAAGTGGAAAATCCGAGCGCTCATGAATACGTAAGGAGCTGCAAAAGGGGCGCTCGGCTCGCCTATTACAGCCGGCGCAAACTTTGATATTGCGAAACTTCTTCGATGTTTCTTCGGCTCCCTGCGCCGCTTCTTTGCCATTATACTTTCGAGCTCGTTCGGCTGTCTTTATTCCGCTCGTTTTGCATTTTTAAATCGCCCCGTTGCGCGCATTCGGCGCGCACTTCTACATGCGTGACTTTTGGCTGTCTGCTTCCTCAGCTGCCTGACTCCTCCTCCCTCTTTATTTCCCTGTTCTCCAATCTGCTCGGCAATTGAGTGCTATCGTTAGATTCCTTCTCGTTTATCGTAATAGTATCGCTCAATTTATATTGTACTTACGTTTTATTAACGTGATTTTACGGATGCCGCTGTTGCTTATTTGTTTTGGTTAGCGGAGGAATGATAAAATGCAGGTTGCTCGTCTGATCTGAAAATCTGGTTCGCTGCGATCTTTATTATTAATCATATTTATAATGTTATGATTTATTAAAATATTAAAGTTTATTAATAATCTATTAATAATAATATATGTCATTAATAAAACTGAAAATTTTCACGTACATATTGTGAGCATATTCTAAGTTATTGAATATTGCAATAGCATACTCTTTTATTTTGGAAAATTTATGTTTTTTTTTCCAAAAGAATTTATGAAAAACTATTATATTTCAAAAGTTTCCGTCAATCCGCGTCCAATGATTGTAGCGGCAGAAATTGGCTACATTTTCATAACGTTCAATTTTCATGAATTCGATGGATTGCAAATGGTACAATATACAATTACATTTATGATGTACAGTATATGGTTACATTTATGATAGTAACATGATACTGAATTTCCATTGGATATACTTTTTTTTTTTAAAACAGTAATGGAATATTTATTATCAGAGCTCAATTTAAAATGTATAAATTTATTTTTCCTTAAATAAATAAAACTTGTTTTTAATTGAATGAATTTGTTTAAGTAATTCTATCCATTATCTTCGATTAAAATCAATTGATTATTGCAAACAATTTTTTGTTTTCAATAAAAACCGTCCCTTTTAAGAGTTATTTTGCGTAATCGATCAATTGCTTATTTGTCATAATTAATTTCTTAATAAAATTCTCCAATAAACTTCTGTTAATTAAGTTTTTTATGTTATTACATTGGCGTCGCACTAACTGATTTTAAAAATGGATTCAGAAAATCAAAGCTTTTATTGTTCTAAATTTAAGAATTAGAATATTGAATAAGTAAATTTTGGCAGTTTATATGCAAAAAATGTCATCATGAAAACATTTGGAACTTGGCAAAAAATATTCAAATTTATATAATTGCTTCTTTAATTAATCAAGTTATGCACGGAATAGTTACGAGAAAGGGTAACACCAAAATATCACCTGCTCTACTTTACATGTTCTGATGAATATTTAGTTACATTCCTAATTCAGTTAGTTTCCTTTAAATCATTTAATATAATGCAATTGAAAATTCAATCAAAAATACCTTAATCAAATCAATAAAATAATTACTGAACAGACTGTAATGAAGCTCAAAATAAAACCCAACCACATACACAGCTTCATCAAATCCAAAACATCCTCCCAAGCCAACAAACTAATCTTCAAGACGCCGGCATACGGCAGCACCTGTAAACAACGTCCCAATCTGAATGCTCCAAGCAGAGCCAGCCATCACCTGCTCGCTCCGGCATACAGGTTAATCCACGACCCCTGCATATACGTACGTTTGTTTCTATACCCCTCTCCCCTACACAGAAGGGCACGAGCTCAGCGCAGCGGAATCCCTGTCTATTTCATCGTCCGTCCTGGGGCAGCAGCGGCTAAATTGTATTTGCGAGCGCGCGGGATTCCGCATGCATTATTCATGGGGCGCGCGGCCGCAGACTCCGAGAGTTCTCCCGGCGATCTCCGAACCGGCGTCCTTTAACGCCGCGCTCGCTTATTTGCTAAATTTGCTTTATTCGCGGCGAGGATCAGCCGTGGAAGCGATTTAAGATTATTGCTCCCCGGCGCGCGAGCTCAATTATTTGGGAGTTCGCGGCGAGCGGTGCATCGATCGGATGCAAAGGATTGGAGTTTCAGGGTCAAGCTTATTTGTGCGATTTGGGGACGAGGCTGGTTGAGAGGAGTTTTTGGTTGAGGATAGATTTTTTTGGTATTTGTTAGTGTTTTATTGTTGGATGTTAATTTGTTTGTGGCTTTTATTGAAATTCATTGTTTTGTGTAATTAAATTACATTTTTTTTGTGTTTGTGGTTACATTTATTTGTAAAGCAAGCTTTTAGTTTTCAATATATTTGTTTAAGAATTTTATTGAATATTGAAGCTTTTGAACTAATAACGTATAATATATTTTTGTAGTCGTTTATGTACGACTAATATTCATATTATTATCAAAGTAACATTTATCATTAAATAAATATTTTATGCAAAGTTATAATAGATTTCCATGAGAAATAATGTAATCAGTTAAATAAATATTGATTTTCATTTCATATGATTTTCTCAGAAATTATTTGTATCGCTTACTCGAGAAATTTCCATATGTTTTACTGTTTGATTGGCAATTGTAATAATTGTATCGCGCATACTTGGGTTTACATTATCGAAATAAATTAATTTATAGACAGGTTATTTACTTTTTATGTAAAACTGAATTTAGCTGTTCGTTACCGTAATTAACGATTTAAATGTCGAATGAAAAGTCAGAAAAATTATAAGTAAGTATATAATTGAAGGAAAAAATAATTATTAGTATTTCGTTAAATTCTATTTATTCAATTAAAATAGTAACATGGAAAGATATTTAGTGAAAAACAGTGTCAAATATTTTCATAACGATCTTATTAAAATATTTTAATGGAAAATTTGATTAATTGATATAAACCTCGTAATCCTCAATAATTTCTTGATTAAAAAAGAACACATTCCATGGCTCAAGTTTTATTAAAAATCCATAATTATAATCAGTCGCTTTAATTTCCTTCGAATTACCATAAACATTTCTCACCCGGCCTTCTCAAAGCTTTATAAGATTCCACAAAGGGAGCTCGAAAGAATAATAATTTTCGCGTTTAAAGTCCGTATCCTGTCGCGCTTGGAGAAAAGCCGCAGAGGTACGATAATTCCTCCTTCCTCAAAGCTCGCGTGCACGCGCAGAGAGAAAAATTCGCCACGTACGCGTGGGAAAACTATTAATCTCATAGAATGCTGGGGAAGAGCGAGAACTACAAGAAATAAACGAGCATGTAAGCGATGTCATATTTTCTCCGGCTTGGCAGATATGCGCTTTCTTTTTGCTACTGAAGATTCCTTTGTGCGTGCTGAGTCGTTTTTGAGACACAAAATTGGAAGTTTTATTACGTCTTGGTGCATTGCAAAGTGTCTCTCACTCTTACGTTAGTAACGTGCATTTTATCATGGTTGAAATGAATTTTTCGCGAGTGTTATAGATGAAAATTTATTTCGAAGATTTGACGATTCGGTGAAATAGTATAAAAACATTCTTTGTCTGAATACAATTTATATATTAATGAAATTCATTTATTTTTATTTCTTTATAGAATTTTACCATTTTAGTTAAGTATTAGTTCACGTTAACGTATGTACAAAAGCAAAAGATAATGTATAAAAATTTACAAAATGATCCTTTCTTTAAAAAAAGCTCTTTTTCAAATTTAAATATAATAAATATTTGGAAACAAATGAATTTATTTACATTAAAAAATTCTGAAATACTCAAAAATATACAATGATAAAAAACGATATAAAAAAAAAGATTGTCTTACTTGTTCTCTTGTTTTACCTGTAGTAATAAGATTATAAAACGGAATTTGTTACTCAAATGAAATTTGCTGAAAATCTCTCTTGTCTATTATATTCATTATTAATTAATTAAAATTCTTACAGAATCTATTTGAAGAAAGTCTTAAAAGTAAAGGAGTGAAGGTACGCAAAAGGATAAGAAATAAAAGAATAAAAAATTAGTATTTGTACATACCATTTCACGAGCATACATATGATATGTTTAGTACACGACACTCAAAATGTGCATATGAGCAAATTGTACAGAACTTTTAACCCTATGTGAGACAGTTTTCTGTAACCAATTTGTAGCTTCCACAGACGTATAAATTGGTTTTCTAAAAATTCCACATTTAATTTAGAATATGATAACTGTAATGGGTGCAAGTGTGTTACGCAATGCTAAAAAAATCTTTTGTGTTAAAAATACCAAAATCTCTAGTAACAGTTCTAGCAACAAAAACTAGAATCATAGTGAATTGTACTATTTCTTTGTTATTAGAATAATTTATGTACATAAAAATAATATATAAAAAGTATTTTCTTCTTAAATAAAATTGTAAGTTTTTGAGTTAAAAAATAATTATATTATTCGATTTTTATAAATACTTTTGCATATGCTATAAATGATGTAAGGGCTACTAATAAATATAATAACACTTATATTAATTATAGTAAGCTTTACTAGATAAAAGAGTTACGTTAATTCTTAATACTAAAAGTGTCCATAATTCGAAATTTTAGACCTATTGACACAAGTCCTTGGGTCACAAGTTACTTTTTTTTTGAAGTGCGACCTCTTCTTGATATTTTTATTAACTGTGTTTAATTTTTATGTATTTTTTAAATTTCTTTATATAATATAATATACTAAAACGTTGTTAACATGTTTTCATATAAAAAGTATAAAGTTATTGCAGGTAATAACTTAATATTGTTATTAACAATAATAATATAATAATAATTTATAATTTACTTGTTACGATTAAATATTTGTTTAATATAAAATAACATTTTGAATGTTTGTAAGAGTACAAGCATCAATGATCATTGAAGCAATATAAATATTTCAAAACTTCGCGCGCTTTAGTACAAGGAAACATCCAGTAGATGGCGTCCAGCAAAAATAACTATTCGCATAACAAGAAAAGTGAGGTTTAGAACACTTAAAGGGACCAGAATTGGCTGAAAGCATACTTACCTGGCGCAGAGGCTACCCTGATCATGAAGGCGGTTCCTCCAGGGCGAGGCTCTTCCATTGCACTACGGTTGAGCTGACCCTTGCGAATATCCCTA
>UELX01005962.1:0-12067 GCA_900480035.1 Eupelmus urozonus | reverse complement strand
AGAGAGAGAGAGAGAGAGAGAGCGAAAGAGGGGAGGGCGTCAGTATCATGTAAGCTTATATAATTGTTAGAATAATATTCTGCATATTTTAAAAGAATGAAAGAAACAAAATGAGCTATAAATACTTTATAACATATAAAAGCAAAAGAAACAGAAACGGAACAGAAAAAGTGAAAAGTTTTGCAATAGATTTTGAATACTTCCTACAAGAAGCTTTTAAGCCGGTAGTTGCTAAGAACACAACTTTAAGGTTGTTCTAACACAAATAAGTTATTACAATTAAGATATACAATCACTTTTAATTAGTAATAAATAGGAAGTCTTTTTTATAGATTCATAGAATATTAAATCATGATATACGCCCCTTATATATATCTAAATTTTCACTTATACTATTTAGCAACTTTTCAAAACCTCCATGAACAAAGTTTTTGAAACGACTATCAATAAAAAATCAAAAAATAAATAGTCATAAACATAGTAATAACAAATCTATGTATTAAAATATTTAATTTCACAAATTTATTCTTGTCTCTAAATTTATCCTAAACTTCTAAATACTTATAGTCGTTCGCAATGAGTGTTATATAAAAATATTTGAACGATTAGTAGATATTTCGTTTCATTAAAAAATGATGTTAAAAGCTTTCGAAACGATAGTGAATAATAAATCTTCTTTTTAAACGTACCTTTGAAATTTTTCAGGACTGTGATTTTTCGTCTCTATTGTTGCTTCTTGAAAGCTGCAACGACTTCATTGATCAATGACGACGATTACAGCGAAGACGAGGATGATGACGGCAGTGACAGCGACGAGCTGTTGATACGCGACACCTGTACCTTACTGTTCAGTGATAGCGAGTGGCTGAGCTCGACGGGCATCCTGTAGCCAGCTGATAAGCCTTATCGGAATGATAAACCCCCACCCGTCCATCTCCCTTTTGGCGCGTCTTTATCTATTTGTAGGTGCGTGCGAGTAAGTGAGAGTTGAGAACATAAAAATTCTTCCGGTTCTTCGCATGAGCTAAATTCTTTTATGTGAATTAGCGCGCAGTATATAAGATATTAGCTGATACGTCAAATAAATATGAACATCGCCGTTGCTACTACTGTCATTAATTCTTCTATCAATCATCTGAAAAAAAAATAACGTTTTCATTAATACAATGTAAAAGTGATATAAGTTATTGCTTTTGTATCACAGTTTTGCTGGAAAAACGCTATTATATTTAGTTATAGAGATAATGTGACAAAAAGTTCATTTAAGTTTTCAGTAAATAGAATGAATTAAAGTAACAAAGTTTTAAGTTATGATTCGCACTTTAGGAAGATTGAAGAGAATGCAGCATGTACCCTCGCATACATACTTAATGCATAAATGACCTATGTACATTTACAAATTTAACAAAGATCCTTTATTTAACTCATTGTTCGAATAGACCCGCGGGTGCAATTTAACTAGCCGGTTAGCGCTTGTTTACACGGCCTAATTCAACATACCTGCAAGTATATCAAATTTGCTCTATGTCCAAATTTCCACGAAGGTAGCACTACTCCCTCAAAATTTACTATTGTGTTTTCTCTAAGATTAAACAATGAGAATAGTTTTTACATTCCTTTTGAGTATTGTATACATTATTGATTTTATAAATATATGGTTTATAGTAGAACAATATTGTCTTTTAAATTATCTGAGTTATACTTATTGTCTGATAATCAAGACTGATTTTATTACATTTTATTTTCATATATATAGACTTATATATCTTATCTTAACTCATTTCACAGCTTTATATTTACACCTAGAATAAATTTAATCTATACGCTTTCGTTAAGTTTTTACATTCATAATATGGGCGTAATTTATGTAAGGTGAAAATGTTTATAATGTGATAATTGGAAGAGGAATTCGATTATTAGAATATTTTTTATTTTAGTTAAAATATTTAGTTAATAAAAATAGTGTGGATATTAACATTGTTCATTTATTCAAATTTATTTATTTTTTTTTAATAAATTGATTAATTGTATAAAATTGTCACATTATCTAAAATTTATTAGTTATAGTTCTTTATCGAGGACCGAAAATTCAGTCATTTGACAGGCAAACTTTGCTGAAACATATTCTATTTTTTTAATAAATTTGTTTGATGATAAATCTTGTAGTAGTTAACAAACACTAAATACTAGAAAAAGAAAATACATAGAAAATATTTTCTTAAATATAAATGAAACAACTCTTGTTTTGAAGGTTAGTAATGCGAAAAGAATGTTTTGAACCTGCACCCCTTATCTACGTTGTACAAATTATTAATACAGGTACATAACGAAATTAATATATAAAATGTGAAAGAAAATAAAAGTCAATTATCGATATTTATTTTACCATTTTCAAATGACAAAAAATTATTGTAGTTTTACATCGTCAAAGTTCAGATTAAATTTTATAAAATATATTTAATTAGATAATAAAATCTGTAGAGTAAGTATTTGTTATTCAAACATTTACGGAGAGAATTAATTTTATATTTCATGAAATATGCATTTTTTCCAAAATTGATAAAAGAGAAAACACAACAGACGCATTTTGTTGAATCAAAAATATAATTATAAATGTTGAGATAAATCACGCACGTAAGCATGCATTTTCTAAAAACATGTGATTCAAACTCATGACACTTTTACACTTGTTTTTGCAAAGTTTAAACATAATTTAAAATTTTACCATCACAAAGCTTCCTCTTTACGAAAGTAATTATAATCTAATTAGTCAAATTAAAAATTTTTGAGTTTTATATCCACGTTTAAGTTTGCCATAACTCGCAAACTTTTAAATAGAAATAATAAGAGAACACTGATATTTTGAACCTGTCATATACGTTTGCAAATAGATGACATCGAAGGAAGAAAGAGTTTTTAAGAAGGAAGAAAGAGGAAGTAGGAGAAAAAGAGCGATACGATGAGTTTTCCTTCGAGATTCAGCAAGTATATATATAGCAAAAATTAAACAACATTGAAATTTTAAGTGGATACTGTCTACGGTATAACGTTATAGATACCATAGAAAAATCACTGATTTTCACAATAACATTCGGTGAACAAATATCAAATATTAAATACATGAAACTTCATGGAAAATCTTATAATTTTTCTCAGCGTATAAACACATTGCCGACGACTTGTGCTTTCCTGGTGAGGAAGCAAGATAGAGCCAAGAGCCTACGGTGGTATATAACACCGAATGCCTCACGTATAACGATGCTCGTTTGCGTGCGGTATACACACGCGCTAACACAGGAGCTGGACAGCGCTTCGAAATATGACTCGTACTGGAGCGGCGCACACGGCAGAAATGATAATACCTCTTCCAACCGCTGCGTAATTTTGACAGGGCCAACCCAATCGGTTGTTATTGTTTCTTATGAGTTCATTAGTTAGATTTAGGATACTCTAATTGACAGTCTTTATTTTGTATGCGTTTTACAGTTTATTTAGTGTGTGTTTGTATAAATTTTAATGATTTTTTGATAATCTTTTAAAATAGTTCAGTATCAATGATTAATGCTTTTCAAAAATCTTTATTATAGCCATTTTTTATTATAAGACGTATATAAGTATGAAACGGCTGTTTTTCTATAAACTTTATCTTATAATCATTGAATTTAAAAACTGGAATTAATAAAATAATATAAAAATGGAACATTATGCATCATGAGAGTAAAGTCAAAGATCATTTCTGTGGGCATAGGTTTGCTTCCCGATCAAAGCGGAATACTCGATTTGTGTGTGCGTTTATGTGATTTTATTTATTTTTTAATAATATAACTAATTTTTAAAAGGTACATTATTTCCATGTTAGAAAGACAATAAAGTAACTTTTTGAATCTGTGTGCGCAAAGTTTGATTTTGCGCACACATAAATACAAAAAAAGCGTATGCTAAATCTCGTTTTGTACACGTCACATAAAAAATACGATGCGACACGTGAGTGAACAAGTGAATTCAGCCTCGCGTGGCCTTGTCACCCTCGGTTGATTTAGGCGTAAACGTCCACGTGAGGCTGAAATCACTTTCTCGCACTCGTATCAAAATGTACTATTATTTTTCTGCTAGACCTTTTGCGGGAATAATATGCCTATTTATGCGCGCATTTTCCTAGCAAATAAGTGGCCGTCATTGTTAAGGTGAAACTAAACTATTACGGGAGTCGCATGAGAAAGTAATCGGCTTTAATTTGTTACGGCTTTAACTCTTCAATACACTTCATAATTCTTCTTTTAAAGCAACAATATGAATTTGAAACATCAATAAAAATTGTTTAATTTGATTGGAACTCCCTTTGTTATCGAGAATACGAGAATAATTATCATGGAATGAGTTCAACGATTGGAGCGCATGCTTGCGCGACTGAGGTGTGTAATTGAAGCAATCGTTGGAAAGTGTACGCTTCCACACGTGTTATCTAGTGTAGGTTCCAGTTCCTCGTTATTAGCAAAACTGCACGTAGTAATTGACTAATTACCGATGGATAAGCGATGGATGTGAAAGCTGGAAAGTCCGATCCTCGGACATATTGATGGATTACTGTTTTCGGTTCGAGTGTAGGCGGGTTTACTGAGTGAATATGCGTTATCGTGTTCGTCTATGAGGATACCGAATAATTTTATTAGCTATCGAAAAGTATATCCAAAAGGGTACAATGATATTAAAATATACAAAAATGATCTGGAAATATTAAAGTTTTATTGTGCACGCAGAAATATCGAATTTAATTACTAGATTTTTGAAATTATAAACTTTACGAAAAGTTACATATTAAAGATAACTTTATATAGAAGTGAATGAATGTCCACAAAGTAAATAATTATAAATACTTTAAGAAAATTTGTAGTAAAAGATTTTTTATAGATATTTTTATAGAGTTACCAAAATTATATATCTATGATTAAATCGATACACTTCATGGAAAAAACGGATTTCTTTTTTGCGCTAAAAATTAGCTGAACCAAGGTTTTCATACACATAACAAACTGAAATTCTTTCGTAAATCGATTATAGTTAGTTTTAATTGGACTTGACGACAGGTGGAGTTTCAGAACAAAAACTTTTACTAGAGCTCGACTGTCAACTTAAGAAAGTATATTTCTGAAACTTTGCCAAAGATAAAAATATGAATTAATTAGTACAAAAACCGATCAAAACATTTTCTCACGTTTCTAGAAGAAAATGTTTATAGTTTATTAAGAATATTTATTTGATATTCCGTGTGTTAGCTCTACTTTATACATGCTCAAACAAAATGCGTATACCAAATTTTCTTTTGTGTATATCAGATAAAAAAATTTGGTTTAATTCATGAACAAAAAAATGTTTTCAACATTTTAGCATGAACTTTTAATTTTAACTCTTATTTCACTTATCATGATTTAAGTTATTAATACATTTAAGAAAAAGTTTTACTTTAAATTATATTATAATTTTATTAAAATAAATCCTAACGCGCGTTTCTATTTACCTTTATAATGGTGCAGAAAAATTTGGACAAATGTATAAATGTTCAACGGATGAGTAACGATCACTATTCCATTTGACTTTATTTTCTTCTTACATAATGTATTATTATGTTTGTATTGAAGGAATCGAATTACTTCCTAATGTAATTTAACTACAATATGCTTATAATATTATTAATCTGGAAAAATATTACAATTTTATTTGAAGCGTACTATAGCAAGTTCAAAAAAGATTGACGTCACCTCTTTATTGCAGATTTTAAAAAATGTCTACATACCATTGCACAAAGCCTTCCTTATAAATTCAGTGAGTTTATAGTTATCTCCAGTTAAATTTGAAAACTTTTCAAACAAATCCAATACACTGGATGTACTAAGGCGAGAAAAAGCTTTCATGGGGTATATTTTCTGAATATGGTAAAAAAGAAAGTAGATTAACGTACATTCAAATGGTTTCTGTATAAAACAAATTGTCTTTTATAACGGATATGTTCATGTAACAAAATGCATTAAAAATTTAGATTTATTGAATTATCTTCGTTATCATATAATTGAGATTATTTTTTTATAATACATGTCATGCTACTAAAATTAATGTTGTATTTGTCAACACGGTAATCTTCCCTTGTATTGTCCAGAGCATACTTAAATTAAGCAGAGATATTCAGTAATAATTGCTAAAATGATCAATTTGTATAAAAGGGAACCCAAATTTGTAAAAAAGAAACTGAAATTTGAAACTGATTGTGATATAATTGCCGTATTTCTTGAAAAAAAAGCCATCTATGTGAGGGCAAATAATATATCGATACTATATCTTTTAAATTAATCAATCATATAGTAGTGGTTTTTGAAAAAATTCAATCATATTTTGACTCTATAATTTGAACGTTAGCTTAGGTTCCATTTTATAGTTTATAAATTACGATTTTAGTTTGTAAGAGCCTTTGTTTTTAAATTTTCTGCCGTTATGCTACCTTCAAAAATAGTGAAAGATTAAAAACAAATACAATCTTCCTAAATTAAAAGCGTGATTTATAAGCTATGAAATGGAACCTTACTTTATCTTCAAGTTATTAAATTGAAGATAAAATAAACTTGATTGAAGATCTAATTAGAAAATTTGTTTTCATAAAAGTAATTTTTTACAAATATACATAAATTTTTTTAAAGTTCTAATTTTAATAGAAATCAAGCTCTGTAAATCACTTTTTGACTGACTCTTTTTACAAAAGATCCATATATTACATGCGAATGCGTTAACGTAACACGCTTGCAAAATAAGACAAAGAATAGAAGAATACAAAGTTCTAAAAAACAAAAAAAGAATACATAGGCGAAACTTTAAGTGTGTGCCAGGGCGCATCATGAGAAAATTGTTCCTTGAAAAAGTTTTAACGAGGCTATGTATCCTCACGACCACAGTAAAGTGTCTCTATCCTCTACTGTCTTTTTTCTCTCTACATTACTGTTGGATACTTGACCTGAGCAGGTGAAGAGCTGCGAATGAGATTCGAGGATTCGCACAACCCCTTCGATGCTACTTTCGCACTTTTCTCGTTTCACGCCTGAATTTCCGACAAGTCGGTAGCAAAAAAGGGGTAAACCGACTGAAATTGTCGAGAAAAATCTTTTTCTCTCGCTCTCTTTTCGGATGTTCTACGATGAAGTAAACAAAGAGAATGAAGAAATTGTATTTGCGAGCGTTGATTTGTTCGTTTCAATCTTAGAGCAGGTATGAGAGAATGCACTTTCATATTTATTTTTTGTTTGCCTTGTATCAGTCGCTTTTTTATTACTGTGGTAAAAAAATTGTTTTTCTTTAAAAGTTTAATTTTCATGGGATATTCGTGATAAATAGTAAGAAATTATTGAATTAATCACAAACTGATAAGAAATGAAAAAGAAAATTCGAAAAACATGTTTAACAGAATATATTTTATGGAAAAAGCTTAACCAGTATACTGATTAAGTACTATGCTATAGCATAGTTCAAAATATAAATAATCATGTAAAAACTATTACCCAATAATAATTGAAGCAAATACTTAATTTTGCAGCTTTATAATTATAATAATTTTTAAATCAAAATACGTAACATATTACTTTTAATAGTTTTTGAAGATTAATTCATAAACATTCGATAGTATTCTAGATACACTTAGAATTAAAGAAATATTAATATTCCATTAATAGTTCCATATTCTTTATAACAAGGGAGGTTTTGTAATGCCTTAACGGTACGAGTAAGAAACTTATACTGCGATTCTTAAGAGAAACATACATAAATGCAACCTGACAAAAAATGAAATAGTAGATGAAAAATCTTCTTATATGAAAAAAAATTATTTATACTTTTAATCGTAGAAAGATTTTTCTTCAATTATTTAATTTAAAAATATTATTTTATGAAAGAGTTTGTAAAGACATAATTCACAAAATTTACCCTTCTAAATTACCTATTAAAAACAATGTTTCTCAATTATGAGTCTACTTACATATGTTTTCACCTTAAACTGACAGTATAGTGGGCAAGATTGGTAAGCAGGCTCTACTGACCTGATATCTGCTATATCAAGTATTATCGATACTTCAGCTGCTTTTTTTCAAATATACATCAACTAATAGCAGTTTTACTATATATAAATTCACAACTTCTGTTCTTTCATTCGTCAGGCATACGTGCATAGCGCTTTTGAATGCGTATATAAATATAATATTGGAGCATCATGCTGTCTCTTTTATATACATATCCCAAACGAGGGGCATAGGAAAATGGTAAACGGAGCTGTGAAATCACTCAACGCGGTTGACATTTCGTTCTCTGGCTGACGGGCGTTCTCGTAGCATCGAGTGGGTGCCGCGAGAACCGCCCACGCATGATAACTGATTACCGAAGCGTCGAGTGATGATATTGAAAATATTTTCGTTCGATTTACGCCAGAGCGAGCACTGCATTGAGCGCCGTCTCTGAAATACACGCTTGTAAGCTTTAATTTTCTTCTGTTTTCGTTTATTTTTTTTAGCCACAGTGTTTCTAGCTTTCATTCTATTTTAATTACTAGATTTATTATCCGCTGTCTATGTTGGGACTTTTTCTATCTCATAAAGAACCTTTTTAATTAAGGGATTTCGGGCGTAGTTAGCTTCTAATTAGGATCTAGTAATAAGAAGTAAATAGGAATCCTAATTCCTAATTGCGATCTAGTAGTAATAATTAATAATACTGTCCTTAAAAAATTTACAAATTCGATTCAAAGGAGACTACACCTTTCTTTAAACATGCTATAGTCAATGAATTATATTCTTTCATATTTGGTAAAGTTTAGAATATTTTATATCTCATTTTATTTTCAATTTTCCGACAAGTACACTAATTTGGCATATTTTAAGATAATTAATCCATAGCTAAATGCTAGTTAGGGATTCATCTAAATAAAATATTACTCATAGTATCTTCATAATTATCTACTTAAACTCTATAAATTATTTTGTATTGTTATGTCATTCAATTCTAGTAAAGTGCATTTTTATTTAAAATTTAAATTTAACTAAATATTATAACATTGAATTTAATGATGCATAATAATCTCATAAAATCTTTATCCCAGTGTTAATACACAACGCAGTATAATTAGAAAATAGTATTCTTCGTATAGCTAAATTGAAAACAACATAGTTCTCCCTCTCTTTATGGTATTTCCTTCATCATTAATTTTATTTGCTCGCTTTTCTCTCTGTTTCTCTCTCTCTCTCTCTCTCACGCGCGCGCGCCCATACGTGTGTTTATTTTACATTTTTGCTATCGCATTTTATAGAATGAAAAAAGGTTTCACGTAAAATGGTAAATGATAATAAAAAAAAAGTTAAAACACGCTCTAATCAACATAATTAAGAATATTTTAAACTCATATTTTTTTGTAACTTTCAATTTACAAAACAAAGCTATGGCTGTAATTTGATTGAAAAGTGAAGGGGCTTCTAATGATTTCAAGTTGATTATGGACCGCTATACACGGGTAGCATCCAGACCTACTGTAATATGAAACTTATCGTGTTATACGCATCAGTTAATTTCCAAATTGCATATCAGGCTGCGCTAGCTTTTCAAATCAGCCCTGCGCTCACAAGATGATAATAATAGGGGCGAAGATGAGCTTGTGGAAGACGAAAGAGATAGATGCGCGTAGGCATATGCCAATAATAGTGTCGACGGAGGCCCGTACTGTGATAATCTACCGAGCCATACAATCCACCCATACAGATAAGCTGCACTGTTGACCCCTCGTTGTATACTCGTCTAGTATAACTAAAGCAAGAGAATAAGCCAGCATCCCTACGTTCCATCCAGACCCTTCTCTTGGCTCCCGTTTTATTTTGAAAATATTTAGAGATAGCTATACCAGGCTTGTTTTAATTAAACCATTTTTTGTTAGGTGCTCTATTACTTGTATGAGATCTGAATTTTGAAGTAAAACTATCTAAATTTATATTCGAGACATTTTTAGCTTTAATTATTGAAATATGTATTTCGATTTTTTCATAATTTATTCATTTTGATTTTTTTCTTTGATGATTTTTTGTTAGAATATTATTATATTCGCCACCATAGCGTCTCAAAAAGTTCAAAACTCTGACATAGCTATATTAAAGTGCATTTTCACTAATTGTTAGCTACTTTTATTATGAATCATTTTACCTTCTTACAATAAAAATCATTATGAAGTAGTTATTATTGCTAGCTCAGTCTATGTTGACACTCCTAATAGAGATACTTTTTTTCTCAATAATTATATTGAACTAATGAGCAAAAATTGTAGGTTTTCATAGTTATTTAAGTAGAGCATGTGCTAATAACAAACTTAATGATGTAGAAAGAAATCTGATGATATCATTGAATAAAATTACAAAACGTTTCAAATTTATCTAGTTCTAGTTTAGTAGTAAAAAGTTTTGCTACGTAAAAAATAAATTAGCAAAGTTAATTTTGATCAGTGTGATCAAGATCTCATCACAATATCTTAAGTATGTTGAAGCTAAATTTATTTTTTTTTATAGATGATTATAAATTTATTATATAATAGATGGATACTTATTACTTAAAAATTCATAAATGTAAAATTCGAATTTGTTTTTATTTAAGATTTATGTATAACATATATTTTTAACTCCACTACTGACGAGTCTAAACCCTTGTTTGGAATTTTTCGAATAACGTAAGATAATAACTATTTAACGAAGATTGTTAGAATTTAGTCTAAAATTAAATATATAAAATTTTGCGATTAGAAACGTACTATTGATTTCTAGTTTTAATAAAAGCTTATCAATCTGAAATTTTACTTAAAAATAAAAATCAGTGGTTTACAAATATAATAAAAATATTGTGATTCTTATCGAAGCTAAGAAAGATAATTATCAATAAATTTAACTCAAGCTGACAGAAATTTTTCAACAGAGTTAATTAATTGATAATACTTGCAGTTAATCTTACGATATTGAAAAAAAAAACAAAATTTCTAAGAATGGGAGAAGTAAGAAGCAAAAATGAAATTTCTTATCCTTGATCTGTTGTAACTATAGGAAATGATCAAGTAAATGAAAAGTTGCGTGTCTCCTTGTATATTATTAGTGTTACAACTCATCATTCCTGCATAAGCTTGCCTCAGTCTTAGCCTTAGTCTGAACCACAGTCGCTGCTGAGGATTACACGTAGACTCGGTGGAACATGTGTTCAGCTTGTATCCTTCTGTGGCTATACGTGAGAGTTAGTGAGCACTGGCTTCTGGTTCGACGTATAGGCAGTCGTCTGCGGGGGTGGTGGTAGTGGCGCTTCTAGCTATATGGTAAATATTTCATGCAGCTGCGCAAGAGATTAAGCAAGACTTAAGCGGATTAAGAGAAAAGCGCCGCGAGCACAAGCAGCCAAGTGCGCGAAAAGAGCAACGCGAGCGCGCCTCTTCTCTATAGCTTTAAGTCTCTCGCGTGCGCGTGCGTTTTACCCCCCCCCCCCTCTCACACACACACGCACGCAGGAACTCTACATTCTCTTATTTCCTATCGCTTATTAATAATGGTATGGTAACTTGTCTTACTTACAAGTACCTTCTTATGAGTTTGTAATTATTTCGAAATATTCATTAGTAAGATAATGATTTCAAGCTTAATGTTCTGTATGAAGAATTATAAAAAACGTGTAATATTTAAAATATAAATGATTTTGATGTTTGAATCCGTGGAATCATTCTATGTAATCAACGAAACGAAAATAAAATGCGCTATTTTAAAATATTAATCAAAAGTGTGAAAGAGAAAGAATAAAGACAGAGAGAGAATATCGATTAAATTTGAAGTAACAATGATTACTTAGAAAAAGTCGAAAGGACTTGATTAATTTTTTGTTTATTACTCAATTAACGAAGTAAAATATACACTACAATTTATCGTATATCGATTAGAAAGAGTTATGTGCGGTATACTGAGAAAAATGTCTTAATAAAAATTACTATATTTTATAGTAACGCTGTGACATACTTGTACAACGACAAAAATTA
>UELX01005961.1:0-12074 GCA_900480035.1 Eupelmus urozonus | reverse complement strand
GGGGGGGGGGGGGGGGGGGGGCTGATTGCGTCCCGGGAGAGATGCGGGCATTGTGTCGGCGAATCAAGGGATGAAGGCGCTCGCGCGCGCTACTGGATTGATACACACTGGCGCGCTCACGCTCTTGAAGGTGGCGCTCGTTGAGTTATTGCGTCGACATGGGTTACAGGAGAGTTCGAGGATGTCGAGTTATTGGCCGAGAGCTGGGACTGTTGTTATAAGGTTGTGCTTCGAGTGTTTGTTGTCAAGATTTCGATGGAAGATGCTGATTATTGCTTCGATGAGAAGAAGGGCAAGTGGATTATATTTCGTTTTATAATTTTGCAAACACTCTTGATTTAAGATTCAATGGTAATTTGCGTGTAACTAATCGGTAAAAAATAATTTTGAAATTAACAATCAGCATATACGATATGCTATTGATATTTGAATACTTGACTTTCAATGTTTAACCTTTAGTGTAGCAGAAACCAAAGTGTTTCTTAGAGTTTGTTAAAGATTTGATTTCACTTAACTTCGTAAAATATCTATTCTCATTTGCTAAAGCTTTATACTGAAGCAAACTTTTTTTTGTTTTACGAGTTTTCATAAATTCTCTGTCTTTTTATAATAAATATTAATTTTTGTGCAATTCTTGATGAATAGATACTTTCTTTTCATGTTCGTGCGGTACCTCCTAACTAACTGACGTTTGTTCAACTAACTGGATGTATATGCTAATTAGTTTATTATGTATGTTATTGTGCTAAAGTCTTTATTTATATCTTCCCGTTTTATTGTCCTCAATGTATGTGCCGTATCCTTATTTATTTTTCTAGTTCATAAGCGGGGAATGAATGTATTTAGGGGATGAATGATAGATTTGAATAAGAGCTAAAGCAAGTGTGGAAATCTATCTGTGATATATTATAGGGCGGTAAGTAATTTGAACTGTGATCTGATTTCAAAGATTGATTTTACTTCTATTTTTATATTTATCTTATTTTTATTTTTATTCAGATCTATAATTATTTTATTTTTTCTATTTTTCACTTTGACATTCCCATTGACGTGTTCATTGACATCAGGACTTGCATTTTATTGATCAAGATTGTACATTAATTATATATATTCGTCTAAACTACATAAATGTATACTTTCAAATGTATTCTTAAGTTTTTGACTGATGATCAATTTTATGAAGATTGATGTATTGAAAGCCTGATATCTTGTCCGTGGAGTGCAGTTGTAGTATCTGCTGCAATAATATATCAGTAACGCTACTCTCTAAAAGAAAAAGTGTGAATCCAGCTCCAAATTCACACTTTACATCTTAAGTATGAGGTGTAAACTTAAAAATTCAAACCTTTCGAGGTGTGAATTTTGAATTTTATCAAAATTTACACCTCGTAAGGTGTAAATTTTTAAGTTCACGCCTCATAAGGTGTGAAGTGTGAATTTGGAGCTGGATTCACCTTTTTCTTTTAGAGAGCAATATCTTGTACAAACTTATATAAATAAACTTATTGATATAATTTATATAAACTTATATTGACCTTTGCCTTGCCAATGACCTTCAAGATTAATTCGACTCATGTCTACTTCATTGATTTAATTTTTTTTTTATTCTAGAGATAGAAAAATCAGCCCTCCAGGTTTTTCCAGCATACATACAAAATAACAAACCTTGAAAATCAATTTAAACCTTGTGAAAAATTCTACTTGACTTTAGATTATACTTCAAGGTGAGAGTCAAAGTCAAAATTATTATCTCTGTTCGAAATAATTTCTCTCGTGACATGACCAAGTTCGCCTAGCAATCAAGATTTTACTAAAGTCCGAATTGGACACGTAGTAATAATAATATTGGATAATAATTGGACACGTATCTAATAATGGATAGTAATAATTTGCGAAATTATCTCTACTTGTTAAATATTGTTGAGATTTCTATAAAATATATGAGGATATTTCTGAAAAATTAAAGAAAAATATTTATTTACTAATAATTCTATTAGTTCTTATTCTGAATTTGATCCGATGTTTTTTTATGCCTATCAAAGTCATTTTTTATAGAGCTTTTGTGGATGCTATAGTATCCGTGGAGAACATTGAGTCTTTTTGCAAGAATCGTTCTGCACAAGAGTTCTCTTATAAAGTTCAAGTTTTTTTAAACATATGTCTACACAAATACATAAAAAGAGGAGAATTATTACCCTACATATTTACCCTACCCATTCTTTTCTTAATTTAAAATGTGTATCCTTATATACGAAAATAAATAAATTTTATACCCTCAAAAATAAAAACCATTATATCTTCTTAAATACTAAAAAAGAAAAAATCTATTAGTCACGACGGGCAGCGTGATTTTATAATTTACACTGGAAAAAAATCCACGGGATTCCTTTCACACTTGACACCCCGCGCTACAGCAGCAGCATCGAATTTAGCGCGGGCTTGCGCCGGCGGGGAAAAATAAACCGGTGCGCTCTCCTGCGGATCTCGGCGACTTTCCGTATTGTTTACCGCTGTTAATTAAACAAAGAGCGCGCCGGAGTTAATTAAAGAGCCGCTCTTACCTACTCCTTTGGCGCTAATACCTTCCCGTGTACTGAACGCACACATACACGCACTGCAAATTTTTGCTCTACTACGAGCTTTGTTTCCCTCCGCTGCGAAAATTAGCTCTCGCGCACTCGACACCCGGGCGCGCGCGCGCCTTTTTCTTTTTGTCGCGTGCGCTCCTCTTTCTTCTTTCGGCCCGCGAGCCTGCGCGGGTTTTGTTTGGAAGCCAGCTGCGTGCAGTGCGGCGAGCTTCCGGCTCGTTGAGCAGCGCGCGTCGGGCGCGCCAGCACAGCGGTAAATTGGGCGTTTCAAACGCTCGAGCGTTTTTGGAGCCGAGCGAGCCACGAGCTTTGCCCCCGTTGGTATAATTATTTTTCGACTCTTTTCTCTTTTTAATTAGACGAGTTCCCGCTGGAAGCGCGCGCGTAGAGGCCGGACCTGCGGGATCATAATGAAATGTGGATCTGCGATACGCGTATGTGATTATAAAGTTTATCAGACGCGGTCTATTAGTTGATTAAAGATAAAAGCTGCTATAGGAGCGTTTACCTCACGTGGATGATTTTAATTTTTTTTCTTTTAAGCCTCTGGTTGTCACTGCATGTGGAAGATAAAACGTTCGTAAAAAATTTGTCAATAGAGAAGATTAAATACATAGTCCCTTCTTTAATACTCTATCAAACGATATTAATCCACTTCTTACAATACTTTAAAGCTACATGATCACTTTATACTGTGCTCGTGTTGGCTAATGTTGTCGAGAAATAAACACGCTTTGATTGGCTGGCTTCGAGATCTGCAATAGGGTTATTGTAAACCAATGGATGAAAGGTTAAGCTGCATGTAATATAAGTTACCCTTAGGTCAGTATTTAATGTATTTTTACTGCTAATATTTTATTATACTATGACAGTAGATTCATTCAACATTTATTACTCAAACTACGATTTGCCATTTTCTAATTACTATTCATCTAGCTTTTCTTTCACCCTACTGAGTTTTATTATAAACCATGCGCGTAAAGCGCAATAGTAAAATGCTCCTCAACAATATAGATAAAGTAAATACACTTGCTATAATTAATTTTAGACAGTACAAAAAATCGTATAAATTCGAAAGTTTAAGTTTTTATTAGACCCAATATGTTAAACAATTTCTCAGATTTATAGAACCTGGTAAACAACTTTCACCTCTCAAAGATATCTTCTCCTACGACCCTTCATCTCTAAAAAAAAAAAAATTACCGCAAACACTCCCAACTCTCTCCCCAAAACACCCCAACAAATAAAAAAAACCACAGCAAGCCACTCACCTCGCGCTGCAACACATTTCCCTTTTGATACCGGCGCGCGCGCAGCCCTCGGCCTTTTTCCGCGCGCGAGCAATTAAGCCCCGGAGGGCGTTGCGAGTAGTACGCGCGCGCGGCCGCTAATGCAAGATTCACGTGCCAATGGGCCGAACAGGCGTCCCTTTACACACAGCACTCGCGCTACTCGGCGTGAAGCGAAGCGAAGCGCGCAGGCGGCCCCGTGCATCGGTGTAACGCCGCTGGTAACTGATGGAGAAATTTGAGTTGCGCGAATTAGAGTTTAAACGTATTTGCAGTAAGGAAATTCGTTTAGCGAGCGCGGCAGCTTATTTTGAATTTAATTGTTCTTTTTCTTTAAGGTTTTACTGGATTTGTTGCCTGGGAAAACTGGATTGTTGGAAAGAGTTTTGATAATTTTATGGAAGATGAATCTTGAGACAGTCGGTTGCCAATGAAACTTTGCTTTTCGTACGTTTTCGAATCTACTTTGAATTAATTCCTGGATATTTTACCTTATTTTATCGTGTCATTATGACCCAGTTCACGAAGTAGTTTGAATTTGTTCAATCTTATTTGACATTCAAATGAATGAAATCTTGGCTTTCTGGAACAATAAATACTATCGTTCAACGCAACACTCACTGAAATGGAATTTTAATAATTTGTTCTTAAATGAGAAATTTTTTTCTCCATTTTTATTTATTCAACAAAGTAGACTCTGAAAATTGTAAATTTTCTTCTTAACCTTCTTCATACACACAGATGAATCATCGCATTAATCGCTTCAATAAAAGCTCCCTAACTTTGACACTGTCCTATAAGAATTTTTCTATGACCACACTTTTTACGTCCAAGCGAAAAATCAAAATCAAAAAGCCCACTTGTCCGGACTGGCCAAGTTAGACGCTAAGAGCGACAAGAGCTGGGCTAGCAGATTAGCTGCGCAGACAATGCCTGAGAGTGGCCGGCAACACTTCCGGGTGATTAGACGCCGATTCCGTGTCCTAAGCCGGCCCGCTTACAATTCCCGACTGCTGCTACCGGTGGGATGTGAGTGTGTATAAATGTGTGTGTGTGTACATGTGTGTGTGCAAATGCATGCGTGTGTGTGTGTGCGCGCGTTGAATAACGGAGCCCGCTGGGAGATCGCGCACGCGGATCCATTTGCCGTACATATATATACATACTGTGTTCGCGTGGTGGAGCAGCAGGGCTACTTCGCCGCGCGGGCAGATTTGAGCCGATGATGGTGTCGAGCTACAGCTGCTTATCTCGCCGTGTTACAGCGACTCGCGTTTCAACGAGTCGAGGATGTCGCGAGCGAGGAGACGTGCATTAGCGCAGGCTGCATTCTCAGATGACGTGTGTGATACGATAATATTTTTCTGGGGGAGTTTGGCGGAAAAGTGACTTTGACCAAACGTCTATGATTACAGTAACGAGGATAGCTTACACCTCTCGCACATCAATTTTAATTAACTCATATGATTTTTAATAACTGTTGTATTTATAGATTTCCCGAGTAAAAATAAAAAATGTGGACAATTTATATATCGATAATATATTCCGTATTTCTAATATATTTTCTTGCATATTTAGATTAATAAAGCACCACTGTCAATACGCTAACGGTGTACAACAAATTTAAAATTTCTATTAAAATGCAAAAGAGAAATAGTGCGTGCGTGCGGGCGTGCTTGCGTGTGTGTGTGTGGTGTGTGTGTGTGTCTGTGTCTGTGTGTATGTGTGTGTTAGTATGTGTGTGTGCATGTGTGTGTGCGTGTGTGAGAAAGAGAAAGAGAAAGAGAAAGAGAGAGACATAGAGTGAGAGAAGCATAACATTGGTAAGTTATACAACAACAATAAGAAGTCTGAAGTAAAAGTAATTTGAAAATACTGCAATTTATATTAATATCTCCCTATTGGTATAATCGTATCTCAAAACCAATTTGGCATAATCGTAACTTAGTACTAAATTAGTACAGAGTTACGATAATGCCGAAGTGGTGTTTGAGATATGATTATACCGATAGGAGGCGTCGATATACCTCAATCACAAACTAAAACAAAAATAATGAGATTTATTATTAACCAAAAAAGCATGAGAGTTTTTATATTTAACTCATCTGGTCCTTCAAGATAAAAAAAATCCTTAATATCCAAGGTAGCGTTTTAGTTTCTGTATATAACATTAATGCTGCATTTAGTAGACACGATCACTTCCCATTGATTAAGTTCTTCGATTCTAGATAATAACAAGCATAGTTCTCGGTACGAAGCCATCACAAATTTTATTAAATGTACGTAGGTTTCCAACCAAATCGTGTAATTTAAAAAAGAACAGGCTTTGGTCAAGTTTTGCTGCTACATGTTTCCTCACTTCTGGTAGGTAATCAAAAATCAAAAGCAGCTGTTACTTCAGCTTGTAATACTGACGTTTGTCAATCATCCATTTCGATTGAGATTGTCTGGTCAAAGGTTACTCGATTTCAAAAGAGGAAATTTTATTTTGGCAGAAATAATGATTCATTATCATGTGCTTCTTTCCAATCCTCAGTCATCAGGATTTTGAGTAGAAATAATGACGATGATACTGTCGCCGATGAAGACAACACTAACTAGACACAATCTTCATCTCACATTAACACTGGCTGCACTAAACATTTTATTGTCTCTGATTTGAAGAAGTATGACCTATTACCAATTGCGAAAAAAACGATGGACACGTACTTTTGTAGACAATAGTGGAATCAATCTTCAATGAAACGGCAATGTCGCACCATGCACTGAAAAAATATCTGAAACAACCAGCGAAAATGATTCGATTATCAATGATTCTTTGCTGACTAAAAAAAGGGGCAATAGCTCCTTACTTTCGGAGATTATCTTCTAGTCAATTATCAGCATTATAACTATTGTCATCATCATCATTACTATCAGTAGTAGCAGCAACAGCAACATTATCAACTTCAAAGGAACTAAATTCTCCTAGAGAAGATGCTATGCTTATTCAGGATGTTGCTGCTTTGATAAATTCTTCCGCAATTTTGAAAAGCACATACACTGAAAAAAAATAGTTAAATCTACTAGGTTGCTCTAGTAGATTCTACTTGAGTGTCAAGTAAGAGCGAAATAGATGAGCAGTAGATGAGCAGAACATCAAAAGTGAGGTTATCCCCGTTATATTTTCGCTCTTAAATGACAGTACTAGGTTGCTCTAGTAGATTCTACTAGAGCAACCTAGTAGATCTAACTGTTTTTTTTTTCAGTTTAGGATTATCTAAGCAAATTGTCGATTTTCAGTTAAGTTAGTGTAATATGACGTCTTATAAACAAAAGACTAAAGATAAAACAAAAATTTATTAAAATGTTATAACTTACAAAATTAAGTAATTCCTTAAAAATTTCTAAGGAATCTTACTTAAGTTATAGAAGAACTGGAAATGGGAAATATCAAACATGCTACGTTTTCAATATATGATTCGATCAAATTCAACTGACATACTTTTAGTAATATTTGGAGTAATTAAAAGAACTAGAATGTCATAAATAAATCCTTAAAAAATATACATAACAAGAAATAATTTTTAACCTATTTGATCACCTCATTTGATTCATCGTCGCCAAATATTTTTGACGAGAAAAGACCTAATCTTAAAAATTGCGCGTATATCCATTTTATGGACAATTAAGATGAATGATATAATTTAGGCTTAAATATTAAAAATATACAAATTTATTAAACAAATTTATTTTCATCAACAAAATCAACAAATTAAAAACTTTGCAAAGATATACTGATTTTGATCTTCTACAAGACATTAAAAAAATTTAAAACTCATATTTTTTTATTTAGATAAATAAAATTGGATGTAACTACAAAAAGTTAACCAGAATGACAAATCGAGAAATGGATGAGACAACATTGGGTTATCAACGATTCACACCTCGATAAAGGGAAACAACAATGAGGAGGAGACCGATGAGCCATCGATTATCCGCGAACGGACACGCGGCATCGATGAAGAGCGCTTCGAGTCGATGGATTATTGGTTGGCGAGACGTTGATTACCTTCATAAAGCCGCGCTGAGCGCACGCTGCGTACATCCCCCAGTAATTAGCGCGCGATTCCGACTGATGCGTCAGCTTAGTGCACGATACAGTTTGATCTCGTACCGAATGCTTTGATGCAATGCGTATTTCATAATTGAAAGAAAAAGTGGAATTTCAAATATTATGATGTTATGGAGATTAATTTCTGTATTCTTAATTACCGTATGACAACATTTTTTTGTACATATTAATGATTTATATAAGGCGAATTGGATCAATATTTTCAAATTTATAATGAAACTTATGTAGAATATTTAAATCATATTTTTCTGACTAGTTTATTGATGATATATTATTCAAATATATTACAGATTCAATTCTCAGAATATTATAAATCAAAATATAAACAGTCTAGTGACCATCAAAATATTTACAGATTCTCAGAGAGTCCCACGAATCACAAGATACACTATAATCATCCCTTCTCAATACTTCGCAGTTCTTTGACCACGCATTAGCTATGAAGAACAGAAGTCCCCCTTTCTTCTCTTGCGGTATAAGAGAAAGAGCAAGAAAGCCCGCAAGAGGGTCGAGCAAGTAGTCGCGCACCGACACCTGTTGCAGCTCTTCGCGCGTGCTGTCTTTTGGTTTTCGACTGGCTCGCTCTGCTCGTCCTCTTCTTTTCTCGCTCTCAGCAAGGGGAGGGGATTCGAGGATGATCCAATTGTCGCGAGTGGTCCTTTGGATTAGACGGAAGTCTTGAGAAAGGGTAAGATAACTTAAAGTTCGTTTGGGGATGGTGGGTGACTTGATTTTTATTAGTTGCGACGGGCGACGGAAAACTGGCAAGTTCGATGATAAATAATGTAGGAGAGTACATTTTGATTTTATAACTTAATAAAGAACTCTTTACTTTTAAATGCTTTAAACTATACATGAATCATTTGAATTATTTAAAAATTTTTCGATTTTGATACTTAAATAATTTTAATGATAAAAGATATTTTTTTAAATATAATTTTTTTCTACTTTTGGTATCTTAAAGAGACATCTTCGAGTATTTAACCGTTCATTTCCCACTTGTAGACCGATCTCTAGCAGAGATAGCAGAAAATGTTTAATGGGGTGAACTTAGTGGAAAGTATCCTGACAGAATATCCTCGTCCTCGAGAAACGAATTATCGAGAGAAAAGTGTTGATGTTTCACGCTTGTTTCACAAATATTTGTTTACGAACGGCTTCTGTTCATAACTCTCAAAATAAATGATCAACTGAATTGAGAAAAATCATGATAATGTTGAATATCAATATCTATCATTTGCATGAATTTATATTTATTATATAAATTCTTAGAAAATGAACGCTCGTGGTTGGCTTGATTATGAAAACTTGAATTTATTGGACGAGTCAAGATGTTAACGTTTTCTCTAAAAAGAACGTTAACATTCAAATCTTCAAGACATGAATGGTATACGAATTTATTAGCCGTTATTGACCTCATCATGCTAGGCATTAGAATATCCGCATACGAAGAGAAAATAAAAGAGAAAAAAGTTATGCTATTATTTTTAACATAATAAACTTTATTTTAAAAGTAATTTCTTTAAAAATAGTAGCTACAATTAAAATTTTATCGGGACATCTTTTTCAAATAGATTTTGTAATATTACAATAAGTTAGAATAAAATTAATAAAATTTTTAAAATAAATTTGCATTCTTGAATGTCTTTAATCTTTTGAAATCTTTGCTAACAAATATTCCGTTTCCAATAACAGTCGCAAGACGAAAAAACCTTTAAAAACAATAAATTTTACCGCTGCCTTAAAACTCTTGCACCGAATATACCTCCATAAAATCGTTTGTTCCAACCCATACCTATTCTAAAAGCAGCTACAAAATTGCAGCATTTAACTCCCTTTCTCAGAAACTAACAATATTAACAGAAATGTACGGTGCTACGAAAACTGTAAATACATCCTGCGCTTTGGTTAACCCTGTCTATACGTTTTTTTTTAATTATGATTACCTTTCACGATGGGTCGTAACGCCTGAAATTTCTATATACAGTAAGCATAATCGGTGGTCTAAAGTCATTTCCATTAGTTGCTTTTATCAGACTTTTTCTGCGACCGAGGATTACTGCAATTAGCTGAGACAACGAACGTGGCAATCGATTTCTTCTGCTTTTAGACTTTCCGTTTATAACCGCGTCACTTTGTGTGCGCATTTTCATGAGATCGATATAGCTTCTAGACGTTTACTGTGAAAATTTATTTGTCCGGAAATACAACTGCGTAATTAGCACAGTTAGTACAAATGAATCTTGTTCTTAAATTAAATAATATTCATCTTCTTTACCTTAGTGATTTGATTTTTTTGTCATACAGTCTATAAAAAAGATATTAAAGATGGATTTTAATAAATTATTAGTATATCGATTTTAACTTTAACATAAAATGATAATGTGTTACACAAAACAACAAAGTACTGTTCCACATACTAATAATAAATAATTTTGTAAGAATTGAAAATAATTGATCATGCTTTTATTCCACTTTTAATATTAGAAAAGATAAACTAGCTAATAAAAGTTGAATTTATGAAAATGTAAAAGCAAGAAAGTAGTATTCACAAATAATAGAGTTTTCATAGCAAGAAACTTTGCTTTTCTGTGAATAAAAATTAATGATATATTCGTAGGGAATCTATCGTTCGAGATATTAGATTAATGAAAAAGGCGTTATTGATCTCATTCAACCAAATGCTATTTATTAAAAGTCGACGTTTCGAGGAATTCGTCAATTCTCCTTTTTAAGACTTATTATAAAAAAGCATTAAAATTAGTAGTATTAGAGATTATAATAAGTAATTTAGAGGTTAAACTACCTCAGTATGATCTCCAATAATAATTTTAATTCTTTTTTATAATAAGTCTTGAAAAGGAGGATTGACGAATTCCTCAAAACTTCAACTTTTAATAAATAGCATTTGGTTCGAAGGAGGTCAATAACGCCTTTTTCATTAAAAATTAATGCTATAAAAGTAGAACTTAGTATTACGTAAACTTTATAAAATTTATGCAGTAACCAATTATTATTATTTGAAATAATAAATATATGTATTAATTTCAAATTTCAAAAAAAGACAGCTAAAGAATCTAAAAATTGTTAGTTTATTATGACGTAATTGAGTGGACTGTATATCAAAATGAAACTAAGCTATGTCATAAACAATAGTTTAAAACTGAAAATTTTTACGAAATTTTCTTGCCACCTGATGTATGTATATGTATATATATTGAATACTTTAATAAAGCCCTAGCAAAAAGAATTTAAAATCTTAATCACAAGCTTTTACAGGAAGATAAAAAGAAAAAAGGCTTCAAAAGCTTTTAGATCCACAAATTGAATAGTCGAAATTTTTTTCTCCAATTTGTCGTATACTGCGGCGCGAACACTATCGTTGTTATTTTTTTTCCTACCGACCCAGCGTGAAGTGTAATCTTTCGGTCGAGTGGCTATTCGATATATAAAATGTTTCTTCGGGAACTTCGGACGGACAAAACAGCTAAGCGCGCAACGAATCAACCGTGATGAATCTTGCACCGATATTGCCCGTGCGAATGTGAATGTACAGACGTGTGTGTGCCTGTGCGTGTGTGTATGTGTATGTGTGTGTTTGCGAATTGCAGTGGTCATCCGCACGACTGACTCGAATTTCATATTTTAAATGCACAGACCCCGCGGCGCTTTTATGAGCCTGCCGCATCGTTTGGCATTAACATTATATCCTTTTCTAGCGGCATTTGAATGACCAGCATGCTTCCCCTCTTTTTCCACAATTTTTTTTTCGTTTCAGCAATTTTATTTTTTCTTTCCATTTAAAGTGATAAAAGAATTAATATAGATGCTGCGTTTGACTGACTTTATTGAGTTGCTTCAAAACAGGAACGTTTTTAATTTACATAAAGTTTAAAATAATAAAAAAATAGTAGTATTTATATTATTGCTTAATTAGAAATTTTCTTGTATTCTTAGTGTAAGAATTAATTACTAACTTTTATTTAATTTTGAGTTGTATAATGAATTTTTTGTAACACAAGCACGATTTTCGCGCTTTTTAATACCTAAAATGAGAAGCAAAAGTGACCATTTATAGACCGG
>UELX01005960.1:0-12076 GCA_900480035.1 Eupelmus urozonus | reverse complement strand
CCCGCGTAAAAATCGAAAACATGGGCAATATATTGCTGATATATTGGATATTTATATTAGCAATATAGTAGCAACATATTGGCAATACATTGGATCTACAACTATCCAATATATTAGCAATATAGCTGCAAGACGACATGATCCAATATATCTCCAATATATTGCCCATGTTGATGAAAATAATTATTGCTTGTCAAAAGCAATACGTTGCCAATATATTGCCCATAATTTCTAAGAAATTCATTTTTATGGCATTGGTAATATATTGATGATTGAATATATGATTTTTATTTTTATTTTAATACTTAAGAAAAAAATATTTTATATTTCGTTTTATTGGTTTCAGTTGAACTTAGTTTTTTTATCTTAGCTTAATAAATTAGAAAAGAAATATAAACTTTTTAAAACATGTTTATTTTAAATTACTTTTTAACAAATGGAATTATTTTTTAGCAATCGTAGGTACATAATTTAAATTATTAAATTATTCGGACTCTAAAATATTTACAGGTTCACATAAGTAATGCGATTCATTTTCTAGTTTTATAGAAATGCATACATCCTTTAGCTTATTTACATCGATTGTCGCAATTGAATTGTTTAGAAGTGTTATAAGTGTGCGTGTGCCCGTGTGCCCGTGCCCGTGCGCGCGCGTGTGTGTGTGTGTGTGTGTGTGTGTGTGTAAGTATATATATATATATATGTAAGTATGTATATAAGTGTGTGTATAAGTAAATATGTGTGGGTGGGTATATGTGTGAATTGTTACGCGCGAATTCGGGAAAATACATGTGCAATTGTTTATTATCGTAATTTTGAATTTTTTTGTATGTATAGTACATTTACGGCTTCACAGGAATTAGATATAATATTGTACGTTGCTTCCGTCCTCGTTTCGTTGTTCCCCTAGGCATTTTGCATCTTTTACCAGTGAACCTAGTTATTTGTTGTGGTCCATATCCAGCATTATTCCGGAAGTTAAATAAAAACTGTAAAATTTATTATACTAAAAAGTTATATTCTATCAACTGAGCGAGCGTGAGCGAGCGAGGAATTGGCGCTAGACATATTAATTTGTTATATTGACCAATTACCTTGGTTACCCAGGACCTAATCAATTAATTGGTAAAGGTTAACACTATCCTTATAAGTATAAGAAAAAACTTCAAAGGAGCAACAAGTTATTTTTTACAAAGTACTACTTAGTTAGATTTATCAAGTATTTTTTTCAGTGTTTAAACGTAAATAAAAAAATTCAAAATTTGGACACAAATTTAAAAATTTTTCACAAACTGATTTTAGTTTTAATGCCTATACGACGTTGTCAATTTTTTGAGTTTTGACATTGCCAGGGGTGTTTATAAGACACTTTCATTATCATAATAAATTGTCCAAAATTGAAGAAAAAAATTTTAAATTATTTATGAGAAAAAAGAAATCTAAGAAAGGTGTCATATTTTGTCCTTTTTTATATTTAAAACGGTTTATTCTAGTTAATTTGAGGATAAAATAATAATCATGTTTCTGTAATTTAATAATATTCATATCCAAACATAAAATCCTATCTCAAGAAAATTCAATAATCTTATTAAATAACACCCCTCTAAACCAACACTCAATAACCCACCCATCACCCCAACCCACCCTCCTCCCTCATTACACTCGCCATCGCATCTCCCCCCATCCTCACCTCCCTTTCTAAATTCACCTCTCTCATTCATCCACTTGCTCCCAAACCTGCTCTCTTTTTATCTCCACCTCCGCCCCTCTCCCTTTGTCTTCTCCTCCCATCGATTCCGCTCCAGCGCGCCACAGGAGCCGCGCTCGCGCGCACATCCACGCGCACCGCTGCGCCTCCGCGTCTGCTGCTCGCCTGCTCGGAAAGCAGGCCGAGTCCGAGTCTCTCGGCCACCCTAGGTGCACCCGTGTCATCGCTGTCCTCGATATCCTCTCCCTCCACCCGCGCACCCACCACCCAAAGAGAGGGTCGTACCGACGCCTGGACCAAAGATCGCGCGCGAGAGAGAGAAAGCTGCGGGGCGTTGCCTCTCGAAGGGGTGAGGCTCAAAGCCTGAGAGAGAGAGAGAGAGAGCAAGCAGACTCGTCGTCGTCGAGACGCGCGCGGGGCTGGGAATAGGGCGAGGAAAGGGTGTGCGCTCGGCGACGTCGCCGCGACGAGACCAGCCCTCGGGGAGACCGCGCCCACGCATTTTCAGCAGGATAGCAGGAGCGCACAGGAGCGCGCCAAGCACCCAGGGAGCCTCCCCGCGCGCTCATCTACATATATATATATCTCGGGGAATGTGTGCGCGTGGCTCTCTTTTGCGCGAGAGAGACAAAGACGCGGGAGAGGGGACCGCGGTGCAGGCAAGGGCCGTCGATGAAGGATCTGCCCTTTCCGCGAGGCGCGAGCGACTTTTGTCTGTGTGCGCCGAGCTGCCGGCTGTATCAGGCGGTAAAGGGGGCGGAGAGAAACGGGTTTTTAAAGGCCGGGCGAAGGCGGGCGGTGCCGGGCACCGCGCCCCGGCTAATTGCCCCGCGCGCCTGCGGAGATGGGTGATGCAGGTGTACGTAAGAGCGACGGGGGAGGAGGAGGCGAGCTTTTGTTCTTTTTGGGATTTCTGTGTGGGAGGTTGGGAGGCGGTCAAGGACGGCTGGTGAGAGGCTGCGCTTGGCTGCGGGTGCTGGTTGGGGGTTCGATAAGGTGGGTTTGGAGATGGGATTTTGTTTATGGTTGGCTGATTTTGGTTAGTCTTTGAATGTAAGTTTGCTGAATTACTAAATAGTATAGTTGGTTAAGTTAAAGCGAAGAAATGATTATTTTGTTAAATTTTTGTTAAAATTAATATACATCATTAAAGCATATGATCAAGATAATTGTTTAATATTTTTATATAATAATAATGTGTATTTTATTGTTGGCAATTTTAAAATTTCATTGCCCGAAGATGCTTTTCATTTCTTTTTAAATTTCGTAACATTGACATATCTAATTATAGCAAATTAATATTCAATAAAACACGGTGGCAGTACGATTTAATATTTAAAAAAAATCTTAGACAATCCGAAAAACAACTTGTTTTTCATTAAGAATTTAACTTTTAAAATGACAATATCTTATTTTATCAACTCGATATTTACTATTTTTTAATTTCATTTAAGTTCAATTCAATTTTTTAAAATATAAATAAATTGTTACTATTTTAATTCCATAACTATTCTATAATTCGCTTTGGAAAAAGCTATTTATTAAAAATACTTTTAAAAAATGAGTTTAAAATAGTATTTTTTAATATTAATATTAATATGATTAGTTATTTAAACATTTATATGATAAAAATTCTTTAGACAATTGATGAAATTTGAATTAAGCTCATACTTTTAATTTGACACTTAATTTCTCAACTCTATCAAATAAAATTAATTATTTTAATTATTAATTAAGTAAACAATCACACAGAATCTCAACTAAAACTTATTATCTAGCATAATCGTCATTAAATAATGAAACCAGCTCGGTCACGTTCACAAAGACACCCGCTCTAAAATTACCTTTTACGTCTAATTAGTGTGAAGCGTCCCACAACAAGCGTCAATTGGAAGCGCGTCAATAAGATTGCACATGTGTGGTAGCAGGGGTCAATTTCGCGCACGTCACACATGGCGAGCTCATAAATTGACAAAGGAACCCATCCACGCATGAGGAACAGGAGTTCAGCAGTCATCAAAAGCTCGCGCCATGAGGGCTTCTCGCGCGAAAGCAATACCATCAGTGTCTGATACAACCCTTGGAAGCCTCGAAAAAGTGTACATGAGAAAAAGAAAAAAATCATTTTTTCGAAAAAAAGGAGAACGTGCGTGGGCGGTTTGTCTTGGACATATTGTAATGTGAAAATTGAGTTGTAAGTGATGAAGCTTATTTATGAATTAGTGGTAATGACTGTTTTGGGTCGTTAATTATAAGTGAAATTTTCACTTTTTTTATTAATCAAAATGGAGTTGGAGTATTTTTACTCCACTGTGTAATGAAAGAATGGTATAAAGTGGACTGGTAACCACAATAGAGAATTACATTCTATGTAATTGGTATTGATTTATGTATTGAATCCTAAGCTACACATTAAAACGATTAGACTCAGAAAAAATTTATTATTTTACATGAATAACTTGCTATTATAGATTACTTATAAAATAAAAAATTTGAAACTAATACCTAATTTACAGTTTATGCCGATTATTAGTTTTCCATCCGAAAGTAATCGAATCTGTTGCACTTTTTTTATAATAAACCTGGAATGCAATCATTTTAAAAAATGCATTATTCATGAAATCGAAGGAACACTGCCTTTGTTTTGCTTATAACAGCAATCCAAAAAGTGAACAAATGTTTCGACACCAACTCTTTCCTGCGTTTAGCAACATTAATTCAACTTAATCATCAGTATCAACCGGCCATTCAATAAAAGCACATACAAGATCATCGAAATACCCATTTTCCTCTACCACATATATCCCAGCCCCTCGAGGGATGCTCGCCTTGCGCCAGAGTCCGAGCCGCTATACACGTACATGCCCAGGCAGGGGGAGCAAAGCACATATACGGAGCCGAAGGGGCGTTACCGTGGCGGGCGAGGTGAAAAACAGGCTTCCCGCGGAATATGACAGACACATACGACGAGGACGGGAGAAGCATAATCCGCAGCTCCTAGTCCTTATGCTTTCCTATTTTCCTTCCTACGAGAGATATGAATCGTGCACCGCGTATCTAAGCCCTCATCTTGTAGTGTCCTGAGATCGCTTGCATTGGTGTCGGATTGGTTTAGATTAGAGTATTTTTTTCAGAGAGGGTTGAGGGGATCAGATGAATTGGTGTATGTATGGTTAATACAAGCTTGCGCGAAGTTTATCACTTGGAAATATTATACTACTGGGTCTTATCAGTTACCTATGTGTATCTAGATACGTACGTTCTTTTGCGCATCTAATTTCCTTCAATCATTGGTAACCAATAACCCTTACAACCAGTATATAAGAAACCTGCCTTGTCTGTCATGAGCTTGCAAGTTGTAGTTCTTTTAAAACAGAAAAACACAATTCCACGTGTAAATAACCCATATTCCAAAGCTCTAACAATCACACTTCAAAATTCAAAACCACTGTTATCCCTCGCCTTCATCACACATCAAACATCCAAACCCAAATCACCCACCCATATCCACATTTCCTTCCCTCCAGAGTCCAAATTATAGCAACTCGGTAACAGCAACCTCGGGTAAACGGAGTCAACTCCCCGGTTAGGGAGGGGGAAGGGGCTAGGTAAGCGGCGGGTGGGGGAGTAAAAGAGAGAAAGAGAGAGAGAGAGAGAGAGTGGTAGGTATAGCCGGTAAACGTGCTGCAGGCAGGCCGGCAAGGAGAAAGTTCCACCTCCTCCGTTAGCAATATGCGACTCTGGTTCGTAAAGTTTCCCGCGCTGGCACCTCCTCGGCCCTCTTATTCTCCTGCTACGTCGATGTAACGGAGTTGTTTACACTGCGCATGTAATATAACGGTTCTCGTTACCCCGCGGGCGCGCGCATCTCCGCTCTCGTGAGCGCACTCTTATGTATAGACATATATATGTGTATATATATATATATTTGTATATATATATGTGAATATATATATATATATATATTTTCACTTATTATGATTCACGTATATCTTATTCAACGGCACTATGGTCTGCGTCTGAATTACAATGCCTCCTATGTAGATAACATCCGCCCAAGACTGACATATCGAATCAGCAATTTTATAAAAAATCGTCTTCAAGGGAGAAAGAGAGAGAAAGAGAGAGGAATAGAGAGAGAGAGAGAGAGAGAGAGAGAGAGAGAGAGAGGGAGAGAGAGAGAGAGAGAGATAGAGAGAGAGAGAAAGGGAAAGGGAATGCGAGTGAGAGAGACCGAACAAAGGCGCGCTTTTATATCCGCCTCGCGTAACAAAGCGGGAAGAATCTCGAGAAGAGAAGGAGAAACAGGGAAGAGGGAGACACAAAGCCAGAGGAGCGCGAGGGAGCCGGCTCCGGGAATAAACTATCGAGGACTATCGGCCGTTTTATCGATTCGATCGGCGCCGATCAGGATGCCAGGAGTGGCGAGAGCGCCCGGCGGCGCAGCCTGAGCAGGGATAGAGAGAGAAAGAGAGAGAGAGAGGGAGAGAGAGAGAGACAGCTCCTCTCTCACGAAGCGACAGAAACACTCGCTGCAGGGGGTAGGTATAGCTATACACGTGCGCTGGCGCGTCATATCCGCCGGTCGCGCGCGGGGGAGTCGGAAGTCGCGAAAAGGATCAGTTTTAGTGCCGAGCGCCTGCCAAGACAGCGGAGTAAACAACTGGAATAAGGGAGCACGCGCGGCCAAGAAGTGGCGGTGCAGGGAGCAGCCACCCTCCGCGAGTCGCTTTGTTTCGAGACTTAGGAGGGGGGTGGGTGAGTGGAAATGAAGAAAGTGGAAGACGAAGAAGGTGGCTGACTAGGGGTGAGGGAGGCTCATGGGTGGGTGCGGGGTGGGCGTGTGAGGTGAGCTTTTTGGGAGGCAAGGCTTGGGTACGGGATGTTGTTGATCGGTGGAAATAGATTTAAGGAAATTTATAAGGCAAAAATAGAAGAGATAGTCATATTTGTATGCAGTTTAAATTATAGATGCTAGGAATTAAGAATAAAAAATCAATTTCTAACAAAACAACTGATTTATTAAATATTTATTTGTCCTGACGATATGCACTTTTCTTACTTAAAAAGAGATTTACTAGATGATTTTGGTTGATTTGAAATTTTTATTCCTTAACAAAATACGTGAACGATTTGTAAATCATATCTAATTAATTGCTTATGTGCCTAAAAAATGAAAAAACATCTGATCACCGTCGGTCACCATCGGTTAAAGCTCATATTTTATTGTATAAATTTAACAATTTTTTAATTTTTTTTTATACATGCTTACTCAATAACACAAATTAAATAACAATAATCAACACTATAGAATGGTATTAACAACATTACCTTGTATTACCCTAATTGGATTAATAGAACTTTCAATTTAAAATAAAGTTATTAAACAATAGAAGATGAAAATCTTATCAAATGCAGGACAGAAAAAAATTTGATATGCATTTCTGATTTGAATTTTAGATTAGATATTCTTCAATTTTTTAACAACTGTTGATAACACCTGAAGATTCAATTCTTTTAATTATTTTTTATCTTATAAACAATGGGGAAGTACGAATGGGCGTTTTATATCTTATCTGATTTAAAGCGGGAATTGTCATTGTCTACATATCGTATCTATATGCATTTCTCCCGTGATTCACAAATAAGACGATTGGTATTGATAATTTTCAGATCTATTTAAGTCAGTTCTATTAAATTTCAATTAAATTTTAATCAATTAAATTAAAAAGTAGAAAATATAATTAATCAACCAAAATAACGAAATTGAAAATTAAATAAAAAAATAATGATTTCTAGAAATCAAAGATATTTGTCTTTTAAATTTACAATTTCGTTGTTCGTTACGAATAATTACTTCGTTTTCAAATACCTGATAGAAATATTTTACGATGTTTCTGTAATGCTTAAAAACTAATCAATTGAAGATTATTTTTTAATATTTTTTACTGTATTGTTCAGAATAATATTGTCTAATTCAATCAAAGCATTCAACAAAATGAAGTAATCGCTTATAATAACAAAACTACGAACGATGATGAAAGTAGGTTATTCTTTATCAAGAAACTAATCAAATATTACAAATTAAGTGCAGCCATTCAACTGTTTACTAGTTAATCAAGCACTATTGTATATTGTAGTTTATTTATCAAGCCATTTTATACAGTTTGAAAATTGAACCGTCAAAGTACTTATGTATTATTAAGCTACCTTCCAGAATTTTACGATGCAGGCAGAATCAGGAAACAATGAGTTGGTTGTAGAATGTTGCATTCTTCGCGTTTCCGTGGACAGTTTAAAACTGCTTTCATTACTATTACAATATTAAAATTATTTAATTTAATCATATTTAATGTATTCATACTTTATAACTTAATAAATAAATATAATTTATTTTACTTTATTTATTCATAATTATTACAAAATATAAATTACTCACTTTTTGTAAATTTAGCACAGCAATTTAGACTAACACTCCGACTGTAATTATTGCAATAACAGGTTAGCCTATACAGCAACTGCTATATGGCTACAACTTGTTGTTCGAGTATTTTACAGTAAAGATTACAATTCATGTTCGATGTAATTTTTCACAAGAGAACATAATAACAACGATAGTGCCAAACGTTGTAAAGTTACACGACCTTGAGACTCAAAGTAATTATACATAAGAAAATATTTAAACAAATACGCTTTTTATTAATAACAATATAAAACAAAATCAATACCAATCAAATCAACTGCAACAACAGTCCCACCCTCGGCCTCTAACACTAAAACCATTTAATTGTCTCCAAAAATTACAAGCCCACCTCTTCTAAGTACAACAAACCATGTACCCACTATACCTATATACACACCTGTATCCATCCCCCGCGGCGTGCGTGGGCGTGCCGAGTGAAAGAGTTGAGCCGTTCTCGATACACCTGCAACCAGGATCCCATGCCAGGCGAGAGGCACTTTTCGAGCGGTGCACCCGTGGGATATTTTCAAGTGCCTCTCTTTCTCTCTGTCTGCTTCTCTCTCGGGCGAACGAGAGATTCGAGCGAGAAGGGTCGTTTGCTGAATTGAGATACAAGCCGGATCAGGGCTGCAGCGAGGAGCGAAGCCAGGTGGTGTATTGCTCTTTCTGCCTGGCCCTCTGCTGCGTGCTTTTGTGAAAGCTCGATGGCAGGGTGGTGGGCTGATGGGTTCGGTGGCTTTTTGGGGGTGTAAGTTTTGGGTTGGATGTATTCATTTTTTATAAGGGTGGTAATAGATAAGATATAAAAGATAATAATAGGATAATAAACAATAGTAATAGTTATACGTTTAACTAATTAAATGTTACTTTTTTTATACTATGAAAATTTGTAAAAATGTGCAGAATTAACGTTCGATACCTATATAAAAACGCTGAGTTAATTAAGATTCAAGAATATTTATACCTTTATATCTCAGAAAATTTTGCAATATTTAAAATATTATTTATAATTAAATAAGCTGTTGTATATTACAGAAGATGCTCCCAGCTCTGGTAAATATTTTTGTAAGTTTTTTAAAAATTTAGATAAAATACTATCTCACAAATGCTTTTCAATTCGATCAAATCTGAAGATAATGCAATAATAAATAACGTAAAGAAGATTCTTTTGTCCTTCGCGTATGCCTTGCACGATAGTAGACTTAAGAGACTTTTCTCGAGAATAAGTAAATTAGTTAAATGATATTTAAATAATATTTTAAATATTGAAAAGTTTTTTTAAATAAAATTTGCTTTGGTATACCGCTTTTATCAGAAAAAAATATTTTGCTACTGGATAACAATTTTGAAAGTTTTAAAACGACAGTGCTATTTTATTTGCTAGAATGTATTTTATTATAAAGTTTCGAATCAAGTTTTAACATAACAGTTTGAAAACTTTATTATTATTTTAATAGCATTAAAAGAAAATATAAATCTATACAATTTAAAAATTAATTATAAAATACAATTTTAAAATGATTTTGTATAATAATAAACTTTTTGATTTCATGAATTAATAAATGAATACGATATTTTTTATAAATAAGAGATTTTAAATAAACAATAAATTTGTTATTTCAAAATTAGCTTTCTTCAAAGGGAAGCCACATAACTCTCTACTTCTTCTTCCAGTTCCAGCGTTCGTTAAACTCCATCCGCTTTAGCCAACGCCTGTACACCAAAGCGCATCTTCCACACCTCTTGGACCCTCGGAAATTCTGATCTCTCGCTTTTGACGCTTTCCCCTCCAAGCTGCCGTCCTCGACATCGCGAGATATGAAAAAAATGAAAAGTGATATCCACGCTAGCAGGAGAGCAGCCAGAGGCTGGAGTCCCCTGGTGTCAGAGAAGGGCCATGCTGCAGAGGAGAAAAGTCACTCTCTCACTCTCTCTTTCTCTTTCTCTTTCTCACTCCCTCGTTTGCTCCCAGGCATTTGCCTTTCTCCGGAAGGTGGTCCGTCGACGCTCTGGAATCTTTGCGGCGGCTTTCCAAAAGTGGCCGCTCGCACGCACGGGGAGTCTCTTTTGTCCGTTTGCCGTAGATTTGCTATAGGGACTCATTCAGGCGTGGTATAATGAAGGTTTCCTTTTGCGATTCTAATAGCTTTTTAAGGTTTTATGATGTATAGGTAGGTAGATGTTTGGGGATTAGTTTACGGCGATGGGAAAGAGTATAGAATTCAGTAAATTTTTTCTCAGTTTTAATATTTGAGCTAAAAATTGTATTTTAAAAATATAAGAGATGGTAATTATTATTAAAATATGTTGTTAAAAATATGTTTGGTTTATCCACCTGCAGCCTCAGTGGCCAAGCAAGTGACTCGTAACCTTTTTTGTCTATACCTTTTTTCCTTCCTATACTTATATCAAGTGATACGAACTGCCGAGCGGATCTCTAAAGATTGCTACGACAGCTACAAGCATCACCCGGCAACGTGTATATGTTTTGAGTGTTTATGTCACATCTGTCAACTTAAACACCAGAAACATATTCATGTTACCTACCAGATAGTTTGTTAAAGCTTGAAAAATCACCTAAACGATTATCAAAGTTGCATAGGTTACCCGCGGTCACCTATCCAAGTATAGTGACCTCGCCCAGCGCTGCTTAACTCCGATGATCAGCCAAGGTGCAGTTCCACTAACCCACCAACTTGCCGGTCATAATTTAATTAATTGAATATTTGACTTTATTTGATTGTTATATAAATAATTTTCGTGTGATACAACACAAATTAGTTATATATATCCCAAGAAAATGATAATTACAATCTTCGAATAATGTGACTCTATATCTAATACACTGAAAAAAAAATTACTTGGTTCAAGTAAATATATTGTCTAAAAATTAATTTGCTTGAATTAAGTAACTTATTACTTGAAAATAGTAAACGGATCTTAGGACAAGTAAATATATACTTAAATTTAGAAATTTTATTTACTTGAATAGAGTAATCAAAGGTTTCATTGTTGTTCTTTTTATTGTAGTTCTTTATTTCACAATTCAAATGCAAAACAATATTGAACCGAGTTTATAACGTATACGGCGTTCTTTTCATTGTTTGTCTTTCCACGCACAGGCAACAGTCCCTTGGTTTTGGATAAATATACTACATCTCACTAAGTACTTCCATAACATTCGACTCCCCCCGCGATCGCATTATGTTTGTGTGATATTCTGCTACTTTGCAGACGCGGTCGCGTAGACAGGATCAGTCAAGTTCGGGAGATCACAGAACCACAATTCGAGATTCAACAGATAAAATCAGTCATTTGCAGGAGTAGGACGTCTCTCTACACTGTTTCATACAAAGATCATTAAAAAAATTTACGTGCGTTTGTATAAATTATATACGTGACTGCTTATGATTTAAAACTTAAAAATTTCAAGATTTGTAGAAATATGTGAAAGGTGTTGAATGTGCAACAAAACACAAGTGAAAAAATCGATTGCTGCTGTGTTCTTAAGAAAATTTAACTTAAGTGAAGTTTGTGTAATTCATCATAATAAGTACCAGGTACTCGCATATTTGCAAGATGGCCGACAAACAAGTTGAGAAACTTCTCAACGATATTGGATTGAGCAATCTCATTGAAACTTTTAAAAGTAAGTAACTTTTATAAGATAATTTCAGTGTGAATTTTTTTTCAGTAAATTAATTTTGTACTATAAGTGAATTGTTGTTCGAAAAAAAATAATTTGATTTTAAAAACATGAAAATGATTTAATTTTAAATAAATCATCAAGAAAAAATTCATGTTGAATATTTAGCGATCTATAGTAAATATTTTTATGCCACTTTAACCTCAAAATCATAACTTTGAGATGATTTTTCGGCTCTCGTGGCATAAAATACGGTTCG
>UELX01005959.1:0-12077 GCA_900480035.1 Eupelmus urozonus | reverse complement strand
TTTTTTTTTTTTTTTTTTTTTGATAAAAAAAAAAACATATTTTTTGGTTATTTCTGTTCTAGTTTTTTTTAGAAAAAAAATTTAATATTTCAAACACTTATAAAATTTAAATTTTGCGCCAAAATTCTTTCAAGAAAATATTATATCGTAGGGTGTTTAAAAACCTACAATTTAAAAAGCAAGTTTTTACGTTTACTTAAACCGGAACTATCGTCAAAAAACAAAAAAATACGTTCTAATTTTTTTTTACCTCGGCTAGATCCTTTGATCAAAATAATTTATTTTTTAATTTCTCTTACATAATTTTTTATTTCCGACTCAACTGTAAAAATAATTAAATTTAATGACAAATTATTCTTAAATATCAAATTTATAATTTGTAGGGAATAAAGTGAATTTGAGGGAAAACGGTTTTATAAGGAATCCAATGCTACTTATGACTCGCTTTTTGGGTCAATAAAGTGGCATTTACAGGTAAGTCGGGAATAAAATATATTTGTTTCAACTCTCAAAAACAACGATTGATCAGAACATTTTTTATTGTAATTTTCTGTATTACAATTATGGTTAAAAGTTTAACTTTGGTAATAGTATATTACGCACCGTGGGAGGTAAATAATTGTGCAATATACTATTACTGACATTAATTGCAAACGTTAAGAAATGGAGATATTGACTTTTTTAAAAGTACCCCGCGAGGTTCCCTATTCTCCCTGTCTAGCTCTCCTATACATTTTGCTTTAATTCAATAATGATAAATTAAAAATATGAAAATAAATTTCAATATGATAATCAAGCGAAAAATTAATAAATAATTAAAAACTAACGTGATTCTGATTTAAGTATTTAATCTGTAATACAAAATCGAGCTCCAAATACTGTATAAACCATTTAAATCTAACAGAACAGTTAAGTAATTCTCGAAATTTTATTAAAATCTTAAAAATTTTTAAATCTCACCTTTTTTAAGCTAACAATTCCAGAAACTTTTGCAAGGTTATAAAGATGCCGTAAATTTTCTTTGATATTAACAACTTCGAGGATTACTGAATTACTCAATATTTCTACAAATTCCTCATATCCAAACTAATTTTTCCAACCTTTCTGACTATTGGCGTTTTTGCTATATAAACAAGAAGTTTGTTACTGTATTTATGCTAATTCTAAGAAACGTTTTTACTGCATCATAAGATCAAGTCTACATTCATCACAACATACAATATATATACATATATGCAGGTTGAAAGAAAAATGGCGGAATCATGCTCCAAGAAGAGCTGCGTCAGATCAGGTTAGAACTTGCTCTGTCTCTCTCTATGGCTCAACGGCGCGCGGGGTGAAAGGAATAAAGGATCAAGTTTTGTTGATTTTCCGATCATTACTTATCCTACCTCTCTATTGTTTTGTCACTCGATGTAACTCGCTAGCGGCGATCTGATTTTTCTTTACCGTTAGTATTTATTCGTTACATATAGACGGTCGAAAATTCGAAAGTGCTCATATATGTGTATTTTTAATAAGAAAGGGATAAAAGATTATCTACCAGTTCAAACTGAACTTGAATTCAAATCAGTTGAATGTCATTTACGAGAAAAGCGTGTAACAAAGGTTTTTATTCTTTGAATTTTCAGTACTTTCCTGTTTATTTAAATTCTTTAAACGGTCCAATGTGAACAGTAGAGAATTATATTTGGTATTAGAATTATAAATATTTAAAAAATATTTAATGCTATAATAATATATTGTATTTATTTATTTAAATGTTTTGTTAATCAGCTTGAATAAATTTTTTATCAATAAATTTGTTAAAAAAAAGAAATTTTCTAGTGTAAATCATATTAAAAAAATTAGTTAAGAGAAAATTTTGATTTTACTTAATTTATTATTATATTTTGTAGTTTAAGATACATTTTTGTGCGAATTTTTTTGCAGTAGTTTAAAAGGTTAAATAAGACAATGACTTTACAAAATTTCAATTTTTGCAATAGGAGTTATGTAAGATAATAACAAAATTTTTAATTTAACAAATTTCTTTTGTATAAACAATTATAAAAAATATTTGCATAATATTAATAAAAGATTTTCTGAATATTTTTGCAGATATTTTCTTTAAAAGCAAACAAATAAATAAATATGTACAAAAATTATTTAAATCCATGGCTCGAAGATTTATTGTACTCGGATGTTGATTCAGATTCATTAACGGATGATTATGATGATTCATTAACGGAAGAATCATCTGATGAATCATCAGTAAATGACCATAAAAATTTTATTATATCAATTTATAAAAATAAACATTTTAACTCTACAAATATAATTACTAACGCTACAGAAATAATAAATTATCGTGAAAAATATTCGCAATTAACCCAAAAAAATACTAAAAATATCAATAATATTTGGGGGGAGGTAAAAGTAGATATTCCATCACTTGGTGGTAATGTGCCATTAAAGGCTTATGATGATAATTTAAAAGAACCATTAAAATGTAAAAAGAAATGTTTGAAAAAACCTAAGTTTGCAATACCAAAAAAAGTGGTAACTATTTCTGATACTTGCAGTGCTATTTCAACTCCAAAGAAAAACGAAGAAACACACTCAGAAGTTTGTGCTGGTATCAAAAATTTGAATGTAGTTGAATCTGAAAATACTCCTGAAAGTAAATCTAAAAAAATTAATAATTCTCAAAGTACAAACTTGAAAAAAACAGATGAAGTTGTAAGCCAAAAAGCAGCTCTATCTGGAAGTAATAAGGTTGTAAAAACTAATATAATAAATATTATTGAAAAATCTATTACACAAGAAGAAATAAAATCTAAATCAATAAATACTAGTGAGGCATCAACTGTAATAGATAACAAAAATTTACAAATTAATATAAACAATAAAAATATGGGAAAGGATACTGAATTTAAAAAACCTTACAATAAAGATATAAACCCCAATATGTGTAATAAATTGGATGAAACTAATAAAGATAATGCACAATTAAATTCCAATGAAAAATTATCTAAGAAAAAGTTAAAAAAACTAAATCAAAAAGAAAAGAGGCTAGAAAATAATAAGGGAGATTCATCAAATTCTAGTTCAAGAGATGCATCAGAATCTAATAACAAAACAGTTACACCAAATAAAAATTCTAAGAATAATAAAAGTAATAATAATACACCAAATAAAAAATCAGAGAGTAATAAAAATAATAATATTACTCCGAATAAAAAAACAGAAAACAATAAAAATAATAATATTAAAAAAACAGCAGAGAAAAATGATAAAAAACAAACTAATAAATCTATCAAAGAGAAGAATGAAAAAGGCATGGATGTTAAAGAAGAAAATACTAAGCATCCAGTAGAAATAGAAGGTGTAGAAGATATGATAGATGAAAGTGATGATGAAATGGATTTATTAACAGATTCAAACAATATGCCAAGTTTTATTGCTGAATTAATTAAACGGAAGCAAAAAAATCATAAGCAGATTATTACTAAACCTGTTGAGCCTGTTGTAAAAAAAATTCCAAAAACAGTTGAATCCAAAAGTGTTAACGAGCAACCATTTATTATACACACTGTTAGTAAAGCCATTTTTTTTTTTTTTATAGAAATTTAAACAAGATTTAATTTACTGTAAAATTTTTTTCTAGAGAAAGCATGAAAAACATACGGTTATTCCAGACAAACAATATATTTTATATAGTGAACAGTTTGGTGAAGAAGCTGTTAATATGATTTTGGAAAACAATTTAATGGCAGGACTTGAATATATTGTGGAAGCCATAAATTATAATCCTGCTGATCATCGCCATATCTTAAATCGATGTTACTGTTATTTAAGAATGAATAAAAATGCTTTGTAAGTATAAATATTTTGCACTCTTACTGTTTTAATTGTTATTAATTTTAAAACTGAAATAAATTTCATTATCTTCCAGAGCTTTGACAGATGCCCAATATATACTAAAAACAAGTACAAATATTGGTTATATATTTATGGCAAATTTAAGAGCTGGACAAGCTTCATTTGCTTTACAGGTAATAAAAAATAATGAATTGGTCTTTAGTAAAAAATTGTTTAATGAATATTCCAATTTCAAAAATGTTGTACATAAAATTTTCAGGCATTCTGAAAAATCAAAAGAATATTCTTAAATAAATAAATTTTCAATTTATAAAACTTGATTTTACAGAAATATCAACAAGCTGAAACATATTTAAAAGAAGCTTCTCGCATTAATCCAGAAAATCACCATGTTCAAAGACAATTAATGCGAGTAAAAATTACAATTATAGTTACTATGGGATTCAAAGAAAAGGATGCTTTGATAGCATTAGAAATGTATCCTTCCACATTGGTAATAATAAATCAATTGTACTTTGTTTTCTTTTATCATTTTTTCATGGAACTAATTAAATTAATAAATATATTTGATCTTAGGAAGCTGTAAATTATTTAATTTCTAAAAATAAAAATAATTCACATAGTTCCTCGTTTGAAAATGGCTGTGAACTTCCTGATGATAGTTCTGATGATTTGATTTATTCATCAGATGAAGACGAAAATCCTAATAATGTTGAAGTTTTAAATAGAATATTACATTACAAACCTGGTAAAGAAAAATTGTTTCATATGGTGGCTAAACCATTGAATGCAGGGTATATTATCTTTGAATAAATCTTTTAACTATTTTATATTTTTAATAATAAAATATTAATTATTTTAAAAATCATTTAGGCTATTGTTACCTCATTTGCATGATAGAAATGGAAAAAATAATTCAGAGATTAAGAAAAAAGTAGCAGTTAATGGTCAAGAGAAAGCCATATGGGTGGGAAATTTAACAAATGCTATAACAGATGCAATGTTGAAGAAAAAATTTAAACAGTAAGTATTTTGAAAATCAAATCTTAATTTTTTAGTAATTAAAAAAAAAAGTAAAATAGCTTTAAAATTTAAATTAAAAATTATTTTCTTATTATCTTATTTTTGTATTTTGTAATATGTAATAATTTTCAATGATTTTTTTCATAGATTTGGAAATGTTATCTCTATTTATCGACCACTAAATGAAGCTTACGGCTTCATTAATTTTGAAAAGTCTGAACATGTGACTAATGTTTTAATTAATAATTCCTGTCACGAAGTAGGAGGTGTAAAGTTGGCAGTTCGTTCTGCAGTACGACAAAAGTGATATTTAAAAATTTCAAAGTCTTACAGTTTCATTTTGTTTTGATAAATGAAAAATTTTTACTCAAGATAATTAATAAAATTATAAGGATTATAATATTCTTTTTCTATTTGAGATATTGTTGTTAATAAAATTTTTTGCGTTTATTTTGAAAAATAATAGTGTAATTTTAGTGTTATAAATAATATTTCTAATTAAAATAATTTATAAGAATGTTCCTACAAAGATAAGATCTGATTATATTTATAAATATGAATGCAAGTGATTAAATGATTACTATGACTTTTATAATTTGAAATAAGATAAATAATTATAATTATAAATAATTGCAAGCGAAGTTAATAAAGTATATTTTTTTAATACAGTGTATTTTTTAAAACCTTTATACTTTTTCCAATATTATTTTAAATATTTAATCATTATACAATCTAAATGTTAATATTGAAGTAATAATAAATTATATTTACAATTAAAATAGACTGTATGAATTATTTCTATTTTAAAATTTATATTGACGAGCTTGTAATAAGTTAATTAAAAAATAAGATAATATTTTGACGTTTGAAGTATTTTACACTGCGCAAACATTTATTACTTTGTGTATAAAAGACCGGAGCGCCGCACGTGTTTCATTTTTGTTATGCTGCAGTGGGGATGTTTAACCTCAAAACAAAGACCAACTAGGATAGTGTAAGAAAACGATGAAAACAAGAAGAAATGTATAATATATAATTAATTAAAAGAAGAGAAGATATTTTTTCCATAAAATATATATTTTTTAAAGAATATAAAAAATGGGGAAGGCATCAAAAAAATTTGCCAAGAAGCGTAAATTACACATAAAAAATGGAATTGTACAAGAAGATCGCATTATTAAAAGTTTGGAGAAAAAGTTAAAATTGAACAAAAGAGCCACTAAAAGTCTCCCAAAATCTTTTATGTGTGATGGTCTAGACTGTATCCTTTTAACATACAAAATTTGTTGTTTTTGGTATTCTTTACATACATTCATCTGTTATCCAGTAGATGCATGGTTGATATAAACATTGGATTAAAGTTAACGAAATTCAAGAATATTTTTGTCTATGCATAAGTATTTTACAAATAGAGTTAGCTAGTTTGTTTAGCTTGAGTGCCATGTATTAAGTAGATGCATATTGCATTGATGAATGAGTGTATGAAGACAAAGCCTTATCTTTTATTACCTTTGATAAAGTTATATTTGTTTGTAGTAATAAATTTATGTTAAATAAATATTAATTTTTTTTAGACCACTATAAGAATATAGAAAGTCCTTAACATAATTTTAGATATTTTGGATGTGTGTGACGAAGAAAATAGAAAGATTGCCGCAGAAAGTGAAAAACGTCTTTTGCAACAATCGGATGATGAATTTGATATCTTTGAAGATAATGCAAATGTACAAATAAAAAAAAATCTTACTGTTAAAAGCAAAGTTAACAGTGATAAGAAAAAAGCTAAACTTTCAAAAAATAAAAAGAAAAATTCTGATTCATTATCAGACTTAGATTTGGAATCCAATGAATTTGATGAAATTGATAGCGATAAAGATTCTGTTAGAAATAAGAAAAAACCTAAACAGAGAAACAAATCTAAGTCTAAATCATTTTCAGAATCAGATTCTGAGTTTGAAGAAATTGATGATAAAAGTGACAGTGAGCAAGACTTTAGTAGAAATAAAAATAATTATAAACAAAAAAAATCTAGTGTAAGTAGCTCTAAAAATTCTAAATTAGATTCTGCAGATGAAAGTGATAGTTGTGATGATTTTAAAAGTAAAACAAAATCAAACCAAAAGAGAAATATTCAATGCAAAAAAGTTTTAGACGATTCTAAGACTAAAAAATCTATTCCACCACCAAAAAAGAGAAAAGCTGATGATAGCAGTGCTTCTGAAGATGACTCAAATTTTATTTCTTCCGATGAAGAGAAAAACTTTGATTGCGAAAATTCAGATCTTGAGGATGATTTAAAAGAAGATGAAGGTGTATGGGAAGATATTTATGGCCGAAAAAGAAATAAAGATGGAAGCATTGTATCAGAAAATAAGCAAACTTATATACCTCCTGCTTTGAGATTAAAAGGTGATGTCAAAGAAAATGAAAAATTAGTTTTTTTACGTAAACAAGTAAAAGGTCTATTGAACAAGTTTGGAAACAGTGGAATGCACACCATTATTTCTCAGGTAAATATTTTAAAGATCTTACAAACAGTATATGTAATATTTGTAGCTACTATTATTGTTTGAAAATGACATTTGAATTTAAAATTTATTTAGCTGGAAGATTTGTACATGTCAAACAGTAGAAACGATATGAATGAAGTGATTTCTAGTTTAATGTTAGAAAGAATTGTTGTTCCTGAATCACAAAAGGAATTGATTATTAGTGAACTCATGATGTGTATGGCTGTACTTCATGCTAATATTGACACACAAGTTGGAGCACATTTTATTATGGTTCTTATAAAAAAGTTTAACGAGATGATTGAAGAACCACAAGATATCTCAAACAAAAAGCTTGATAATTTAATTCTAATGATTTCACATTTATATAATTTCAAGGTAATATTTAATGTTACTACTTGTTGTTTTTTATTTTTAAATTATAATTTTTAAAATAGAAATCTACATTTTAATTTTAGATTTTTGGATCTCAGCTTATTTACCAAGTATTGGAAAAATTGATAGAAAAATTTACTGAAAAAGAAATAGAAGTAATTTTAGTATTGTTAAAAGCTGCTGGATTTAAAATGAGGAAAGATGATCCCATCGCTTTAAAAGAATTAATTTTAAATATTCAAAAGAAAGCAGCTGTAGTTAAAGATGAAAGGTAAGATAAATTTAAATAAAAATAAATATAATATACAAATGATCTTTTTTATTAAATTCATTTAATTAGGAAAATAGCAAATATACAAATTATTTATTAACATAGTTAATAAAAGCAAAATATGTAAGTGCAAAAATATTCTTTATTTACTGTTTTAGATCTCATGAAGATAACTCGAAAAGAATTCAATGTATGCTTGATATTGTATTGGCTATTAAAAACAATAATATGAGTAAAATTCCACAATATGACCAAAGTCATATGGAACATTTAAAAAAAGTTTTAAAAACTTTAATCAGAAAAGGAAATAGTGTTTCACAATTAAATCTTTCCTTAGAAGATTTAATGAATGGTATGTTTGATTAACATTATATAAATATTTTTAATAAGTTGTAACATATAATTAATTAATCTACGATTTGTAGCCGACGAAAGGGGTAAATGGTGGATAGTTGGTTCAGCCTGGTCAGGCAAATTAATACCAAACAATGACTCGCTAAAATCTACCACTAATAAACCAATTTATAGTCAAAAAATTCTTAATTTAGCTAAAGCTCAAAGAATGAATACAGATGTAAGAAAAAACATCTTTTGCATTCTCATGTCAGCTGAGGATTATCTTGATGCATTTGAAAAATTACATCACTTGGGACTAAAGGATCGTCAAGAAAGAGAAATAATTTATGTAATTTTGAATTGTTGTTTACAAGAACAAAATTTTAATCCTTACTATGCAGTATTATTACAAAAATTTTGTGAATGTGACAGAAAATATCAAGTAAGTAAGAAAAACTTAATATCTAACTGCATTTATGTTCAATAAACATAACTTTTATACTTTTTAGATGACTATTCAGTACACATTGTGGGATAAACTAAAGATGTTGAGCACTTATAATAATAAGCAAGTTATGAATTTAGCTAAATTGATGTCATATTTATTTATTCAAAAAGCTTTACCATTGTCAATTTTAAAGGTAAAATTTGTTTTCATTGTATATATTTTTTAAGTGTATTATTATAATACTATTCAATTTATATTTCTATTTCATTGAACTTTCTAGGTGATTCAACTTGGAGAATTAGATTCAGTAACAATGAAGCTCTTCAGGAAAATAATGCTTGACATTTTACTTCACGAAAGTGCTGAAATATGTCTTCAGATATTTGAAAGAATATCATCATCAGAAAAATTACATCAGTTTAGAGAAGGATTAAGACTATTTATAAATTACTTTCTTCTTAAGAATCTTAAAAAAGAAACTATTTCTGAAAAACAAATGAAACTTTTAAAAACAAGGGTTGAATTAGTAGATAAAATTTTAACTACTTCAGCATCAAAAGTGTCATTTTAATCACTGTATAATAATTAATAAGAAATATGTACATATAATAGAAAAATAATTTTTTTAAATAAAATAAGAAAATTATATATTTGTTAAATAAAACATTTTTTTTAATTCATTGTTTTTTTGAAATGCAAAGTGAAGTAATTTTTTAATATCCTAAAAAAAATTTATTTTTTTCTTAAATTGCGAATTAATAATCTAACAATTAATTTTGATAATCAGTGCACATTAATAACCTAATATTTGCATTATTTCAATTTAAAAATAGTGTAAAAACGAATTTGAAGCATGAATAATAATGCTTTTTGTAAGATAAATAATTTTACCTACAATTCTCTATTTTCAATAAATTAATTTTTAAATTCAACAAAATTTCGAAAAAGAATTTTTTTGCTAAATGCTATAGATTTGAAAAATAAAAAAATATAAAGTTTTAATAATGCTTGTTATAATAAACTCAATTTGAAAGAATTGACGCAATATATCCTAACAATTTTCTCTGATTTATAAAGTAAGGAAAATAACATCAATAATTGTTAACGACATTAGTCTTTTTAGTTAAAAATAAATTACAAAAAAATTTTTAAATAATTTTTTCAAAATTTAGTTTGTTAAACTCGACTTTTCGCGAGTGTTTTAGTGTACTAAGAAAATGCTTTACAAACTTAAAATAATTTGCTAATACCTATCGTATTAGTTTTATTTGCTTAGCATCTATAATCTAAGAATCTCAATATTTCATGCATTCAGAATTTACTGCTTAAAAGAGCCCTCACATCTGCAAAAACTCGCGTTTTATTTAAACTAAATTTTAACTCTCGTTTTTCGTGACTAGTTTTACAAAATAGTATGTATAGGATTATTGTACCCTATTGGTGAGCGCAATTCACTGAAGAGGCTAAATCCTATCCGTGTGTAAAACACTTGTTTAATAGACTAGTAGCTTAATCTATTTATTTTATTGCATACAAAATTAATCGAATATTATACATACAATATTTACGGAGTCCTTCTCTTATATTATTATTATTCCTTAGTGTTCATTAATAAAGCTTATTTGCGACTATTAAAGAAATATTTCAGAATATTATATATAAAAATCCAGTAAGTAATTATTGTTCTCTATATAACGACACTTTCTATTTCCAGGACTGGTCAACACAGTATTTAAAGATAAGTATTTTAAATACAGTACCTATATAAATTATAGTAAATATAGTACAAATATGTATTATTTTATTCCACACCCGACCGAAAAGACCAACTTTTGCCCCGGAAATACGGGGCAAAAGTAGCATATTTTACTCTAAAATTGGATTTGCGGAAAAAATGGCCATTTTTTTCGCTAATCTGGATTTGCTAATTTAAAGTTGTGTTTTTCTTTCTTTTATTGACATATAACAACTTTTAGGGTATATATATAATTTTTTTTTTCAATTTTTTCTCTTTTTGATCTTTTTATGTCCTTTTTGCTTAAGCGACATAGTTTCGACCCCGCATTTTAAGAACCAAAAGTGGTCTTCCGGTCGGGAGTGAAATAAAATACTATATTCAACACGTGACAAAAGTAGATCTTTCCCTTGGGTGATTATACATACTGCCTTTACAAGAATATTTTTCCCTCGGCTAATTACTGATAAAACGCACCCTCGTGACAAATAATCTTGTTCAGGCAGTAAACTCACCCGCTGGAAAAATCCGCTACTTTTGCTCCTTGTTGCATAATGTACTATTTTTATAAACATTATATGTTTTACTAGAAGCTGAAGCTTCCCGTTGTTTAGAAAATTTTCTTCAATCATGTTGAAAAATTATTTACTTTATAACGTCGGTAATGTCGGTAAATTCGGATTTTGATATTAATATTTTTCTGTCTATATCTTTTTTTTAATAAAGTTAGTGAAACTTTTCTGAAAAACGAAAGGCTTCAGCTTCTAGTACAACATATACTGTATACAAAAAAATTTTTCTCAACTGGTGCGTTCATACTGACTGGTATTTCAAAAAATAAAGAAAACTTCCAAGTCATGTACAGAGACTTATACATACGTATCTGGATTGCATATTATAAATTATTTAAAATACAGACATTGCCTTGCAAAAAACAGCAGTTGCTCTACAGCAATCGTAAATTTATGAATAACACCAAAACGCCTAAGTATGCTATGAGCTTACCTAGCTTTGACGAAATTACATAGAAGTGACAGTAGCAGCAGCAGGGCCTTGGATGCTGAGCTAGCTCTGTCCGGCGCTTCGCGATGCTGTCCAGTTCTTTTCTGACAACTTCTAGCACAAATAATATTATAGGGAATAATGGAATAATACGGAACAGCCTAACGCCGCGCAAGGCAAGTCGCGCGTGACGCAGTGTCAGGCTGCACTGCGCCGGATAGTGCTTATATATAATCTCCCTATGCTCGCTTATGCGGAAGCGAACGCCGAGCAATGGCATGCGGTGGCAGTTTAGGGCAACGTCAACCAGTGACATGTAATATTAAAAAGTAAATTGTCATGTCACCGATTAATTTTACTAGTCACCCTTGGCTTTAACCGCTCTGCCGTTGATTATCACACTTTAGTCGAGTGAACCATGCCATGCTTGCTACTACACAGCACTGACGTGCTCACGTTTACCATGAGATGGCGCTGGCAAACAATCGCTGGACTCAACTAGCTAGTTACTTC
>UELX01005958.1:0-12078 GCA_900480035.1 Eupelmus urozonus | reverse complement strand
AATTTGGGTGGGCTGGCTGGGGGGGGGGGGGGCTAAATCGTAAGCCTCTCAATATATATATATGCACTAAAAGTTGTTATATGTCAATAAAAGGAAGAAAAACACAATTTTAAATTAGCCGGAAAAATGGCCATTTTCCCGCAAAACCAATGTTAGGGTAAAATATGCTACTTTTGCTCCGTATTTCCGGGGCAAAGGTTGGTCTTTTCGGTCGGGTGTGGAATTAATTACAATTTATACTTATTTTTTTTTTTTTATAAACATTTTTTTACTACTTATTTCAATTAATTTTTAATAGATAAAAACTTTTGTAGCATTTTTTTATTACTTATAATAATTTTTTTTATTAGATTTTATACACAAATTACGGTTTTATCAGTTTAGATCTAGTAGCTGGCATCTTCCTACTTTCGGAACTGCCCAAGAATTGGGATATGTATAATAGCGAACTTGCAAGAGTTTCAAAAACCTCACTTCCAACGCGGAAGGTAGGGGCAGGCGCGGATCAGCCGACTGAAGCGTATCTTGTCTGGTTAAAACAGACTCAAACCGAAGGGGCGTAGGTTTAAATTTCTATCAATCAGAAAGTTTCAAAAACATTTTTTTTTTTTAAGTTTTCTTATTTTTCAGAATCAACATTAAGATAAAGTATAAATACGTTTAGATAAACCACGAAACTCTAATTCAGATATAAAAACGACATATTTAATGTCTTGCAAATAGCTTCTCTATCCAATAAACCAGAGCCTAATCCAAATAACTCTCCCTTTAAGAAACTCAAATTTATCAGTTTTTCCATTAATCCTAGGAATAAGACTGTGCCAAATGTCTTACCGTAGTAAAAGAGTAACATTATAATGAATTCTCTCATACCGATACTTGTGCGAATATCTTTAATCAATATCAGCAGAGCTGTCTAATGTCATGAGATTTGAGATAATTCGTGTTTTGAGTATAAAGTCTTTTTTCAAACACCTTTGAAAAAAAAATAGTAGTGCTATTTGATTAAAGTCATAAAGATAATAACACTAGGCATTTATTAAATCGGAAAACCGATAGAAACCACTGAAATCGTGTCATCAGTGACACTTCCTACATGCAAAAGTATAGCTAAATCCAAATATAAGAAGATAATCCATAAGAACATTTTCTATTCAAGAAATCAGTTCCTCACAATGCAATTTTTCGCTCAAACTTATTTGCAATCTCTGCATCCCTATCCTAAATACTAAATCTAGCTTAGAACCAAAGCTCTAGCTTACAGGAACCATCATGCTCTAGGCAATAACGTACCCCCATCATTTACCTGTTGCGGCGTTATATCAATTAAACATTCGCAATCAGACTCCATGTTCGCAGAGAGATTCGGCAATCCGTCACAGCGTGCGTTAATCGCCGATGTAATACACTCGCACGCACCAATGTGCACACTGAATGTTTAAGTAGCTTGCGTCCTGCTTTCGTCAGGCCGAGAGTTCAGGTTTACTATGGCCTTAGGCAGCTGACTTACTGCGCTCCCAGCTGAGGTGATCCGTCGACACATGCTCAAACTGTACACCCTACATTAATTAATTGACTGCACTAAACTTGTATTTTCGAATTCCGATGTTTATTTATTCGTATCGTTATTATATGAATTATGTGAATAATACGTTATTACGTGACATTCATTTATTGTTATTCAACGGAACACTCGAGGTTTATGAATTAAAGTTTCGAATCGAAACAAATAATTTCGTTCGGCCTTAATTTTCGTGTTATTTGTCACCTGCGCGTTACTTTCAGTCTATTGTATTTTTTGCCGTGTAGAGCGTGGCAATTTCGAAAAATCACAGAATCGAACGCTTTAATATGATGATACGACATTTCGCATTCGCGACGAGCTACTGTGCTCTGTGATGTATACTAGGGAGAAATGCATTCCAAATCGCATAAAGGTTATTATATGCAGCTAAGTAAATTACAGATGTTGTAATCCTATTACGGTCAATCAAAAAATGAATGACGACCCTCTCGGCTCGCGAGTGCATGCACACTCGTACATAAAGTATATAGATCTGCAGTACGAACGCGATGGTTACCTCGTCAACAATTTCAGCCTCGGACGATGATTGAAATTTAAAATTTATTTGAATGCAAGTGAAAAACTAGATTTTAAATCCATATCAACTCAATTTTATACATTTTTTAATATAATTATTCTTTGTATTGATTTAAAAGGAATATAACCTATGTAAAATAATGAATTTCTGTTGATATTTTGATGCCTCTCGAAGGAAATAATTGTTATATCTAATATCTAAAAGATAAAAAAATCTGTAATTGCTTAATAGCGCTACGATTGATTCTACTGTTCCTATAATTGAATAGACATCGTCCTATAATCAAGCATATTATCATCAAGCTTAATCGATTAATATCTATTGATCGACGTGCGAGTACCAAGCAGCCTGATTCAATTTCAAACATTTTCATCCAACCCAGTTGATGTCAAGACGCATAATCATGTAAATAAACACACACACAGACACACACACGCGCGCGCGCACGCATGCACACACACACACACACATATGCACTCACACACACACACACTTACTTTAGTCCTCGACCTTTCGAATCTGGTTTCGTATTCGAGCACACTCAACTAAATAGACGGCACACCTGCACACCTCATTAATTAGCCCTCAAAACTCGTGTACATTTCGTCAAGCTGAATACAAACGCAATAACCGTATATCTCGTAAAAAGCTGTAAAAGCCAAAAGCGTCGGTTCTCGAAAACGGACGGTTTCCTTGCGATAGAGACATGGATCATTCAGCGGCCCTTGACACAGCCGGAAGGCTAATTAAAGTAGCGCGATATCACGCGATACACGTAAGCGTGTGTATGTAACATGAGGCGTTCATATTACCGCCGTGTAATGCCGCATTCGGGTACTCCCCGGGGGTCGAGAAGCTTAATTGAAAGCACATGTGCTGGAACAATCGGCTGCGCCCCAGGGTTACGTGCACATGGCCGGATCGAGATAGTGGCAGGGACAAGCCAAAGATTGCTTTATTGCACGAAACGGCTGCTGTTTTGTGGTGGCTCGATCACTTAGCGTTCAAGTGGCAAATCAAACTTTGAATATGAGATAAGGAGTAGAATGGTTATGTCATATTAACAAGCTATGTGTTAACCTTTTCGTATAAATTTAAAGCTACGTTATCTCTGCAATCATCGGTAATTACGGAGATCTATTGTTTTCTTACAATTTTTAGTTTTGAAGAAGTATATTGTTCCTGTAAAAAACAACGAAAGTATAATATTGATTTAATTATTTAATTATTTTTGAGAACCAAAATCAGTTATTGGTAACTACAATGCTTTAATATATTCTCTTGACAGAAACCGCATACCTCACACAATACGCGTATTCGTCGGAATTATCAGGAGCCAGTTCACGTCTAACTCACATCAAAGCGCATTCACTCCAAATCGCTCTCAAATACCGCCCTCTGAACTATTCCGAGCCTTGTTAATTTTTAACGCAAAGCTTGACGAGTGCAAGCTCGGCGCGTAATAATGCATCGCTAACAAGAGCTCGATTGCCGCACGTTCTCCCTCTGCCACACACTCGTCTCTCTGTCTCTCCACCTCTCTTTTTCTCGCTGCTAAGTTCGCCTTTGCCGCGCTTATGTAGGTTCCGCCACTCGAACGTCTATTTGCGTATTTTGCTTCTCCTCTCCACTTTTGGCCTTATTTTTAACCTTTGGCGCCTCTCGCTCTTTTCCTTTTTTTCGCTTTCCATCGCTCTCTACCTTTTTCGCTGCTCTTTTTTCTTTCTTTTTTAACGATCTTACCGAACTGTGAGGATGATGGAACGCGCGGGACCGAAGATAAAAGGTCGGGGGGAGATGAATCTTGATGAAATTGACTTTTTTCGCTCCCCCTTTCTTACGTTTCCTCTCCTACGCGCGCCCTCGATTCTCGTAGATGCACGTGTCAGATTACCGGCGAGGAATTAAAGCTGCACCTTCGAGGAAAGTTCGCGCTGGGGATTTGAGAAGGGGGGAATAGAAAAAAAAAGAGTGGGTAATATCGAGACACTAATTGATTGATATGTACGCGCGGAATGATTGGAGAAAGCCTCAAGAGAGAGAAAGAGTGAGATGTATAGATAGGGCATGTTTTTGTCTGGATTTCGAAGGCCAAGCGCGAGCTTCGCGCATCGATCAATTTCGAAAGCTTCATTGAAATTTTCCGGTGACGTATTTATAGCGGCTCCGCGAAATAAAGAAGATTTATTCGTTACCGCAACTTTCCAGTCGCCTATTATACGTAAAGTGCCCCCCCTCTTATATCTGGAGTAAGATTAACTTTTAATTTGAAATTGCATCGAAGATTAAAGGAAATATCCTCTAGCCGAGGGAAAATGCAATTATTATTGCAAAAGTTAGATTGCGAATAGTAGGAGATGCGCCAGCTTGGCGCAAAATTTCCATTTGTCCGCGATTTTGTTCATATTGATCTAAAGAATTTATATTAACTTTACAATAAGGAACACCGTAAATCATACCATTCGAAGCGTAAAAGTCATCCTTGCCTCGCATTAATCTCACGACAATCGCACGCACACCTACGCGCTTAAAAAAACTTCATTTAACTTAGCGATCGTAAAAATCCGTTTTACAACAGTCACGATCGGCAGGCGACTTCTTCCAATACCTCATTAACTCAATAACGACTAATTGCAAGCTTGCGCGCGTGCTCCCGCGACTTTCTACCTTCTCTGTAGTGTGTATGCAAGAACAGAGCGGATAGGGGGTAAGGGGCAAACAAGCATCGTCGCGTGTAAAATCGACGACGACGTCTCAGCCGCCGAAGAAGAAGAAGAAGAAGGGACCGACAGCAGCAGCAGCCTTCCGGTGCACTCAGGCATAATTGGCCGACTCGTCGGTAAGTAACTAACTCGGCTAGCTGACTACGCGCGTTCGCTACCCGCGCGCGCTTCGTTCAACTGGCTTTCTCGTAGTTTTTTCTTTTCCCTCCCTCCCTGCCCTTCTTTCAGGCCGCTCTCTTTTTTTCTTTGAAGTTGATCCCTACTTCTTGCTTCTTTTTTTTCTATTCCTTTTTTGTACTTTTCAAATATGTGTCGCTTTGCAATTGTACTCTTTCATTACGTAAATTTCCGTGTATTTCATTGTTCTACTTTTCTTTAAAATATCTTATTATAGGTAATATGATTTTATTGTAATAGTAATAAGTATTTGTGAAATTGATTTTGAATAGCGATTACAAAAGCTAGATAAATTCTACCTTTGAGAAAAAAACTAATTTTCACATGAATTTCTTAAAGAAAAAAACGCTAAATTGAAAAACTGACCTTTTTGTATCCCTGGGGAAATTTGATAAAATGGGGGTTTCAATTCCTATTGAGGGCCGTAGGAGGATGAAAATATGTACACAATATAAGTAAAGTGAGTTGGGTGTAGTCAGACCAGTAAACAAAGTTACTCCCACGTTTCACAAGACAAAAAACGAAAAAGTAAATGATATCCAAATTGGTTTGTTACAAAACTAAAAAAAATACAAAAGCATCAATTATTAAACAATTAAATTATCTAAAAGCACAAGAGCTTCATATCTAAGCATAGAAAAAAATTAAATATCATAGTTCATTATTGATTCTCAAAGCCAAAATCTAAAATAACTTTGTAAAATAAAATCTTTTATCACGTCACAAAATTTAATAACAAATCATGAAACGTAAAAAAGCAACGCAAACAACAATTCAGGCAGCTTTAATATACAGCTTTATACGTATCCCAATCGGTAAGCAGCCGAGCGATTCAATATTAAATGATTTCAAGTGATTCCCCGCAATCCGAAATATCTCATTTCATTTCATACACGCACGTGTCTTCGATTCCATCGGAACTTGAATAGCTCCCCCCTCCCCCCTCACTTTTTCTCCCTCGTAAATACAGTATATACCCTATCAAGATTCCACTGTCCCTTTCTCCAAATCCGTCCCTCTCCTAATCTCCCGTCTCCTTCCACCTTTCCTTATACCCACTGCTTACCCCATCTCCGAGCCTCCAGCAATGGTAGTAACGCGCCAGCAGCCTGCGGACGCTCAGTATCTCACGGGGCATCTGCAGCTTGCAAAGCTCGCCTAGCTCCGATCCGGCCGAGATACCAGCTCGCACTGCCCGAATTGATACCCGCCTCGCTGCCTTTGGCCTAGCTCGCCACTTTTAGCTCTCGAGGATGCGTCTCCTACGTATACGCGACTTGGCGCCGGCGCGCAACTACTTTGCGGACTCAGCCCTTGGAGTTATGCCGAGAGAGAGCCGATCCCCACCGCGTTTCCTGCCACTTTCTTTTTCTCTCGCCCGCCCGAGCGCGCCCGGAATATTAAATTTCCTGGCTGGAATTGTAATCCCTTGGCTCGGGAATTATATGAGAATTGTTTGGATTCTTTGGGCCCGCTTTTTTTCGGACGGATTCTTGCTTTGCTCTTTTTAGCCGGACTTGGGCTGTTTGCGCTCGGGTTTAAATTTAATTAAACGAGTTTCTGAGTGTACAGATTTCTTAGGAGACTGGATTTGCTTCACCGGCATTTTTGTGTACACGAGCGAAAAAGATCTGAGGAGATCAGTTCTTTTTTTCTGTTGGCAAGTCGCTGCTTGTTTTTCCGCAGTTTGGCGAACAATGACGATGGTCGCGAAAATATGCTAAATGGCTCAAGATTATCTGTGTAACAAAGTTTCAAGTACTATTTGAAGGAATTTATGATTGGGAGAAACTTTTCGTAAGAAGCGGAAGTTCCGGAGACTTCCAGACCTATTAGGAAAAAGTAATTTATCATACTAATGTTTTTCTCTTCTTCTGCTGTTAAATTATATGGGTCTTATGTAATAAGATCAAAAAGTGTTAAATATATTATCAGTTTTATATACAAGAGGTAATTGATTAATGCTGTAATTAATTATGCGCTGTAACAGTTTCACATAAATGCTCTGAGAATAAAATCTGCATTATCATACAAACCTTTTGAGGGAAATTTCTCTTTGTAGATAATTTCAATTCTTAATTTATGTAGAGTTTAAAATTAGAAATATTAAAACAAATCATGCTATAAAACTATAAAAAAATTAATCAATATACTTGATTCATTTTCAAACCGTAAATAGACGTAAATTTTATAAAAAACGCTCTGATATTACAAAAGACCGGCGTAATAACTTAATAAAATGAACGTTATCATAAAAAAATCGCCCTAAAATTACCTTGAATCCCTCCCACAAAACCTTAAAAAATCCCAACTTCTCAAACGGGCGTAAAACACTCAATCCCAAAACGAAAAAAAAGCAACACTCGCCTAAATCAACTTCAAAGCGCGTTAACTACGCCAATAAACCCCCTTTTCATGCGCTCTATCGCGTCCTTCCGAAATCAAATAGCATCCCTTTAGCCGTCCAAATCGAGGCAAATCGGTGTCCCTCGGGAGTCCGAGCTCACACAGAGACACGAGCCAGACTAGCAGTAGGAGGGATCGCTTGTACAAATTAGCATAAGGGGAGTAATCGCTTTCCGCGAAAGGACATAATCGTCAGTGCGAACGCGATGGTAATAACCCGTGCCACCTCGTGTCCTTTCGGGCAATTAAGTCGGGGGGCATCGTGAGACGGCGCGACTTAAATGCCCCGGGGCCGCGTGGCTTAAATAAACGCATCCCCTGTTTTCTCTGATTAAACACGCGAGCCGTGTACGTTCGGGAGAATCGACGATGTGTATACGCTGGTCGTATGGGCTTTTTGAGCGTATTATGTGCGTCGATGGGTGGCTCGAAAATCGTAAAGTTCACATTTTTACGACGTATTTACATTGACATTTAATTAACTAGCTAACATTTAATCATCAAAGGTTGAGACTTTGATGTGTTATTATAATAGTCAATGAGTGTTTGTGATAAGTGCAATATAAACTTGGTTGGAAGATATATCTTGTTGGTATACTGTGGTGTGTGGGTGTAGTGTCTGCTGCTCACAACAACAATGGTATGACAATAACATCGTTTATCAATCTACTCTAACATATATTAGTTACATATTTAAAGAAGTATATTAATTTATAATTATACAATTAAAAATATTTATATAAACAAGATAAAGTACTATCCTAATAAATAACTTTGCAAGAAGTAAAAAAGTTAAAGCAGTATAAGCACTTTGACTAACTCTATTGCAAAGTATGAAAAATATAGTATATTTAGTTAATAAAGAATATGTCTTACTTATAAAAAGTTTGAGTAGATTATGTAAGTAAGTGTATACATAGGAGGATACAAATGAAATGAGTAAGGCTACGCGTGCAGGTGCAAGTGAACAAGCAGGAGGACTGCGACTATAATGTTTGATTAAGGTAAGAGTATAAACGAAATGTAGTTAATATAAGATCAAGTAAAATGGTTATTTAAAAAACTGTTCTAGTGTAAAAGTAGAAGAAAGTAAAGGTGGATGGGAACATTATGATTGTAATATTGAGACTATAGAGAACGGAACGGAAGAAGAACTAGACATATTCTCAAAAAAACAAAGCGTTATTTATTTAAACGTGATACGAACCGCTGGCCGTTTTTTTGGCATTTTCTACGATCGCGTGCTCTCGGGGTAAGTTGTGACATCCAGACTCGAAGCTGCAGCCATAAAGAGAAATAATTCGTTATAAAATGTTTCTCTCCACATTGTTCTTTGTTTTCTTTCTTTTTTTTTTTTTTATTTTTTTCTTAATGATTATATCATCTCGCGTTATTATATATAATATGCGCTAAAGTGAGTAATGTAATGAGAAAAAATATTAGAAAAATTTTCTATGCGGCCTATATAATAGATATATATTTTTATTATGATCACGCTGAACTATGATAAATGGGGATTTGGGTGATATATGGGAAGACGTGTTTTAGGCGGAGCGGTTTAGCTGCCGGAAAAAAGTGGCTTGGAACGCTGAGCTGTTGGCCGATTGCATTTGAGATTCCAATTTTCGTTAAAATTATCTAATCTAGATTGGTGGTAGCCAAACATTTTTCGCTTTCATTTGCAAAAAAATGCTCAAAGCTATTTATTATAAATGTTGGGAAAAAGTCTTTAGCTGTATCCTCGAATACAACACTGAAAAAACAATTTTTCTTAAAGCACTTGTTTCGCTCAATACGTTCTTAAATTATAAGCTTTAATAATAAACTTCTGTAATAAATAAAGACAAGGGCTTTGACTCTATTCTTAAGCTGATAATAATTCATAAGTTTGTTTCTCGAACAATGAGTTATTGAAAGTTTGAATGCTATTTCTCATTATTTGATTTGAATCTCAGTATATTTTATGCTTTGTTATGGTTTTCCAATATTCTTGTCAGCGCTTAACTAGAAACCGCGAAAATTAATTGGAATTGGAAAAGGAAACGTTTTATTACAAACTCTAATGTAATTAAAAATTGATACGTTTTACCAATGAAAAATATGTCAATATTTCTTTATAACAAAATATTGGCAAATAATTATGTAACTTTAACAAAAATTAATTACATAATAAGTAAATAAACTATTTACTTTTTCATCCATTATGTGGCTAAGACATTTTAAAGATTAACCAGTAGTACCAAATCAATTGGCATCCAAAATATAAAAAAAGTTAATGTATTTCTGTTTCATATTCATTTTGTATAAAAAAATATTCAATCTTATCTTAAAAATTTCTCCACTTTAACTTTACAGATAGTATAAATTTATTAAATAATCTTTTTTCTTGTCCTTTGTCAAAGAATCGATCTTTTTACTTTGTACATGTCATTTCTTTTGAGAAAAATAAAATCGTAACTTCTTATTTTTCACAATACTATATTCTTTTCAATTTATTTTAAAAGTAGAATAAAAGCTTTTTAGTTTATATTTTTCAAAGTCTTTAAAGACGGAAGAGTACACGTTTTTCCTTTTATATTCAACTGTGAAATGAAAAGATGCGCGGAAGCTGAAAAAAATAGCAGTCTGTTATGTCATATTAGAATAAGATCTTGGTATATAGTATGGTATCACGTTAAGTGTACAATAGAAATAAAAATAAAAATTGTGAATTGTTTTTAGATATATTATACGAATAGAAAATAATATAATATGCATGTGTAACAGATTATCATTTAATTAAATCTACTATTTTTTCTACGTTTTCTACTCAAAATATAAAAAAATAATAAAAATAATAAAAATAATCAATAAATTAAAATAATTACACTTTATACAGAACAATAAGTTAAATTGTAGTAGCATCTTGTAATAAAGAAAATTATTACAATAAAGTAGTATTTATTATTTTCTATTAATTTACTTAAATCAATGTAAAAAGAAAATCAAATGGAATATGCGTTTAAAGATACGGTAATAATAATTTGTATTCCTACATAACCATTAATAACACATTTAATTTCCTTTTAACTTCCTACCCCCAAAGAGAAGAAAATCATCGATATTTATACCGCTTTAAGGCATAAAAATGTCATGAATTTAAAAAAATATTCACCTTACACCCTAGGGGAAGATCAAACTTCGCTGATACTGATACTTATCAATCTAAGATAAACATGTAAATATTATCACATCATCAATAAATATAATTAATTTTTCCCAAGCCCTCCAAGGTAAAGGGTCTCAAAATTTTCCCCTCATCATTTGTTACGCTTGCAAAGTGAAACAAATTTCGGTTCCCCTTTGAAACTAGAAACCCCAGTTTTAAACAGCAATTCCCTCCCCAGAAAGTTCAAGCAACATGGAGTATTATATTTCCAGCCAGTACGAATTCCACTTCCGCGGCGTAATTTGTAATACCCGTTGCAAAACTCAAAAAGTGCTCCAGTCGCATCTCTCTGTCGGTGATAAAATCAAATTCTTAACATCCGAAAGTCATTAAAACAAACCTCGGCGAAAATGAGTAAGGGCCCGTCTACGCGCGCGATACTTCGGAATCTCTCCCAGATTAAAGATGCTAGGCAATCTGGAAGGAATTCAGGTTAAGTTCTACGTCAAAGTTCTCGTCCTTGAACTTTAATCCAAGCAGAGTTCGGACTTACAGAGTGCATCTTCTATTGCGCATTCCGAGCGCTTTTATTTTAAGATGAAAGCGGGTTTTCGTCGTATACAACTAAATACGAGCATGGTACGTAACCGGAATTTCACTGCAGAAGTTGTATTTTTCTTGTTAATTGGTTTTGTTTGAAAGTTCAAGTTGCTATTCTGGATTTACATTGTAATTTATTGAAAATGATTTGTAACCTGATGTGATGTAATAATTCTTTTATAATTTTATTTCCTTTTTAGAAATATGTAAAAACATGTAATGTGTACACTATCAAAATCACAATTTTCCGAAAATGTTTACAAATTATTTACACTTACAAGGTGGGACCAGAGAGTTCAGAAAAGAGATTGCGATAAGGCTTGAGGTTCGATTTTTGATACAAAGAAAATTAAATACCCATAGTTTGTTCGAATTTGCCCTTCTTAATAACAATACGTAATAAGGTACAAGTTATCTCATCCCAAATACGTGTTGTTTTTCTTAAAAATGATTTCTTTTTTATTGGTTATATCTTTTATTTATTTGTAAATGTTTGTTTTATAAAAAATAGAGAAAAAGGTAAATTTTGACGAAAAACTTTTAATTTAAGCTTTGGTCTGTCAAAAAATATTGCTCCTATGAAAGTTATAAACTAACAAAAATAGTATAAAAAACGTTACTCGAGCTCCCCGAAAATAATTATTAAAATAAAAGACAAATGCTTAATCATTTTTACACTGTTGTTTGATTATTTATATCTTTTGAAAGACCCATTATTTCTAAACGAATCTAAGTAATTAGATAACTAATACCACGATAAGAAGGCCCCAGTAGTTAAGGACGTTCTCTAAAAAATGAAATGATTCAAACTTTTTTTGAAATTTTGAGATTGAGTTCCTATTACAATCCTTTAAAAAAGTTATTAATGACTTAATAGGGCAAGCGGGGTGAATTTTCGAGTTATTGAAGCTTAAAGTTTCGG